>CAJVQJ010000031.1:0-296139 GCA_911387685.1 Dolichovespula media | reverse complement strand
AAGATAATATTTATGACGATAACAACGTAGATAATGACGATAATAACGACGACATTAACGACGATGATTATGACAAAATAACGACGATATTAACGACGATAATTATGTGGATGATAAAGACGATAACAACGATGATAATGACGATAATAACGACGACATTAACGACGATGATTGTGACAAAATAACGACGATATTAACGACGATAATTATGAGGATGATAAGGACGATAACAACGATGATAATGACGATATTAACGACGATATTAACGACGATAATAACGACGTTAATAACGACGATAAAAAGAAGATAATGACAATAATAACGACGATATTATCGATGATATTTATGACGATAACAACGATGATAATGACGATAATAACGACGACATTAACGACGATGATTATGACAAAATAACGACGATAATTATGAGGATGATAAGACGATAACAACGATGATAATGACGAAATAACGACGATAATAACGACGACATTAGCGACGATGTTTATGACAAAATAACTACGATATTAACGACGATAATTATGAGGATAATAAGGACGATAACAACGAACATAATGACGATAATAACGACGACATTAACGACAATGATTATGACAAAATAACGACGATATTAACGGCGATAATTATGAGGATGATAAGGACGATAACAACGATGATAATGACTATATTAACGACGATATTAACGACGATAATAACGACGTTAATAACGACGATAAAAAGAAGATAATGACAATAATAACGACGATATTATCGATGATATTTATGACGATAACAACGTAGATAATGACCATAATAACGACGACATTAACGACGATGATTATGACAAAATAACGACGATATTAACGACGATAATTATGAGGATGATAAGGATGATAACAACGATGATAATGACGATAATAACGACGATATTAACGACGATAATAACGACGATATTAACGACGATAATAAAGACAATAAAAAGAAGATAATGACAATAATAACGACGATATTAAAGATAATATTTATGACGATAACAACGTAGATAATGACGATAATAACGACGACATTAACGACGATGATTATGACAAAATAACGACGATATTAACGACGATAATTATGAGGATAACAAGGACGATAACAACGATTATAATGACGATATTAACGACGATATTAACGACGATAATAACGACGTTAATAACGACGATAAAAAGAAGATAATGACAATAATAACGACGATATTATCGATGATATTTATGACGATAACAACGATGATAATGACGATAATAACGACGACATTAACGACGATGATTATGACAAAATAACGACGATATTAACGACGATAACTATGAGGATAATAAGGACGATAACAACGATGATAATGACGATATTAACGACGATATTAACGACGATAATAACGACGTTAATAACGACGATAAAAAGAAGATAATGACAATAATAACGACGATATTATTGATGATATTTATGACGATAACAACGATGATAATGACGATAATAACGACGACATTAACGACGATGATTATGACAAAATAACGACGATATTAACGACGATAATTATGAGGATGATAAGGACGATAACAACGATGATAATGACGATATTAACGACGATATTAACGACGATAAAAAGAAGATAATGACAATAATAACGACGATATTAACGATGATATTTATGACGATAACAACGTAGATAATGACCATAATAACGACGACATTAACGACGATGATTATGAGGATGATAAGGACGATAACAACGATGATAATGTCGATATTAACGACGATAATAACGACGATAAAAAGAAGATAATGACAATAATAACGACGATATTAACGATGATAATTATGACGATAACAACGAAGATAATGACGATAATAACGACGACATTATCGTCGATGATTATGACAAAATAACGACGATATTAACGACGATAATTATGAGGATGATAAGGATGATAACAACGATGATAATGACGATAATAACGACGATATTAACGACGATAATAACGACGATATTAACGACGATAATAAAGACAATAAAAAGAAGATAATGACAATAATAACGACGATATTAAAGATAATATTTATGACGATAACAACGTAGATAATGACGATAATAACGACGACATTAACGACGATGATTATGACAAAATAACGACGATATTAACGACGATAATTATGTGGATGATAAAGACGATAACAACGATGATAATGACGATAATAACGACGACATTAACGACGATGATTGTGACAAAATAACGACGATATTAACGACGATAATTATGAGGATGATAAGGACGATAACAACGATGATAATGACGATATTAACGACGATATTAACGACGATAATAACGACGTTAATAACGACGATAAAAAGAAGATAATGACAATAATAACGACGATATTATCGATGATATTTATGACGATAACAACGATGATAATGACGATAATAACGACGACATTAACGACGATGATTATGACAAAATAACGACGATAATTATGAGGATGATAAGACGATAACAACGATGATAATGACGAAATAACGACGATAATAACGACGACATTAGCGACGATGTTTATGACAAAATAACTACGATATTAACGACGATAATTATGAGGATAATAAGGACGATAACAACGAACATAATGACGATAATAACGACGACATTAACGACAATGATTATGACAAAATAACGACGATATTAACGGCGATAATTATGAGGATGATAAGGACGATAACAACGATGATAATGACTATATTAACGACGATATTAACGACGATAATAACGACGTTAATAACGACGATAAAAAGAAGATAATGACAATAATAACGACGATATTATCGATGATATTTATGACGATAACAACGATGATAATGACGATAATAACGACGACATTAACGACGATGATTATGACAAAATAACGACGATAATTATGAGGATGATAAGACGATAACAACGATGATAATGACGAAATAACGACGATAATAACGACGACATTAGCGACGATGTTTATGACAAAATAACTACGATATTAACGACGATAATTATGAGGATAATAAGGACGATAACAACGAACATAATGACGATAATAACGACGACATTAACGACAATGATTATGACAAAATAACGACGATATTAACGGCGATAATTATGAGGATGATAAGGACGATAACAACGATGATAATGACGATATTAACGACGATATTAACGACGATAATAACGACGTTAATAACGACGATAAAAAGAAGATAATGACAATAATAACGACGATATTATCGATGATATTTATGACGATAACAACGATGATAATGACGATAATAACGACGACATTAACGACGATGATTATGACAAAATAACGACGATAATTATGAGGATGATAAGACGATAACAACGATGATAATGACGAAATAACGACGATAATAACGACGACATTAGCGACGATGTTTATGACAAAATAACTACGATATTAACGACGATAAATATGAGGATAATAAGGACGATAACAACGAACATAATGACGATAATAACGACGACATTAACGACGATGATTATGACAAAATAACGACGATATTAACGACGATGATTATGAGGATGATAAGGACGATAACAACGATGATAATGACGATATTAACGACGATATTAACGACGATAATAACGACGTTAATAACGACAATAAAAAGAAGATAATGACAATAATAACGACGATATTATCGATGATATTTATGACGATAACAACGTAGATAATGACGATAATAACGACGACATTAACGACGATGATTATGACAAAATAACGACGATATTAACGACGATAATTATGTGGATGATAAAGACGATAACAACGATGATAATGACGATAATAACGACGACATTAACGACGATGATTGTGACAAAATAACGACGATATTAACGACGATAATTATGAGGATGATAAGGACGATAACAACGATGATAATGACGATAATAACAACGACATTAGCGACGATGTTTATGACAAAATAACGACGATATTAACGACGATAATTATGAGGATAATAAGGACGATAACAACGATGATAATGACGATAATAACGACGACATTAACGACGATGATTGTGACAAAATAACGACGATATTAACGACGATAATTATGAGGATGATAAGGACGATAACAACGATGATAATGACGATATTAACGACGATATTAACGACGATAATAACGACGTTAATAACGACGATAAAAAGAAGATAATGACAATAATAACGACGATATTATCGATGATATTTATGACGATAACAACGATGATAATGACGATAATAACGACGACATTAACGACGATGATTATGACAAAATAACGACGATATTAACGACGATAATTATGAGGATGATAAGGACGATAACAACGATGATAATGACGAAATAACGACGATAATAACGACTATAATTATGAGGATAATAACGACGATAACAACGATTATAATGACGATATTAACGACGATATTAAAGATAATATTTATGACGATAACAACGTAGATAATGACGATAATAACGACGACATTAACGACGATGATTATGACAAAATAACGACGATATTAACGACGATAATTATGAGGATAACAAGGACGATAACAACGATTATAATGACGATATTAACGACGATATTAACGACGATAATAACGACGTTAATAACGACGATAAAAAGAAGATAATGACAATAATAACGACGATATTATAGATGATATTTATAACGATAACAACGTAGATAATGACGATAATAACGACGACATTAACGACGATGATTATGACAAAATAACGACGATATTAACGACGATAATTATGAGGATGATAAGGACGATAACAACGATGATAATGACGATAATAACGACGACATTAACGACGATGATTATGACAAAATAACGACGATATTAACGACGATAATTAAGAGGATGATAAGGACGATAACAACGATGATAATGACGATAATAACAACGACATTAGCGACGATGTTTATGACAAAATAACGACGATATTAACGACGATAATTATGAGGATAATAAGGACGATAACAACGATTATAATGACGATATTAACGACGATATTAACGACGATGTTTATGACAAAATAACGTCGATATTAACGACGATAATTATGAGGATAATAAGGACGATAACAACGATTATAATGACGATATTGACGACGATATTAACGACGATAATAACGACGTTAATAACGACGATAAAAAGAAGATAATGACAATAATAACGACGATATTATCGATGATATTTATGACGATAACAACGATGATAATGACGATAATAACGACGACATTAACGACGATGATTATGACAAAATAACGACGATATTAACGACGATAATTATGAGGATGATAAGGACGATAACAACGATGATAATGACGATATTAACGACGATATTAACGACGATAATAACGACGTTAATAACGACAATAAAAAGAAGATAATGACAATAATAACGACGATATTATCGATGATATTTATGACGATAACAACGTAGATAATGACGATAATAACGACGACATTAACGACGATGATTATGACAAAATAACGACGATATTAACGACGATAATTATGTGGATGATAAAGACGATAACAACGATGATAATGACGATAATAACGACGACATTAACGACGATGATTGTGACAAAATAACGACGATATTAACGACGATAATTATGAGGATGATAAGGACGATAACAACGATGATAATGACGATATTAACGACGATATTAACGACGATAATAACGACGTTAATAACGACGATAAAAAGAAGATAATGACAATAATAACGACGATATTATCGATGATATTTATGACGATAACAACGATGATAATGACGATAATAACGACGACATTAACGACGATGATTATGACAAAATAACGACGATAATTATGAGGATGATAAGACGATAACAACGATGATAATGACGAAATAACGACGATAATAACGACGACATTAGCGACGATGTTTATGACAAAATAACTACGATATTAACGACGATAATTATGAGGATAATAAGGACGATAACAACGAACATAATGACGATAATAACGACGACATTAACGACAATGATTATGACAAAATAACGACGATATTAACGGCGATAATTATGAGGATGATAAGGACGATAACAACGATGATAATGACTATATTAACGACGATATTAACGACGATAATAACGACGTTAATAACGACGATAAAAAGAAGATAATGACAATAATAACGACGATATTATAGATGATATTTATGACGATAACAACGTAGATAATGACGATAATAACGACGACATTAACGACGATGATTATGACAAAATAACGACGATATTAACGACGATAATTATGAGGATGATAAGGACGATAACAACGATGATAATGACGATAATAACGACGACATTAACGACGATGATTATGACAAAATAACGACGATATTAACGACGATAATTAAGAGGATGATAAGGACGATAACAACGATGATAATGACGATAATAACAACGACATTAGCGACGATGTTTATGACAAAATAACGACGATATTAACGACGATAATTATGAGGATAATAAGGACGATAACAACGATTATAATGACGATATTAACGACGATATTAACGACGATGTTTATGACAAAATAACGACGATATTAACGACGATAATTATGAGGATAATAAGGACGATAACAACGATTATAATGACAATATTGACGACGATATTAACGACGATAATAACGACGTTAATAACGACGATAAAAAGAAGATAATGACAATAATAACGACGATATTATCGATGATATTTATGACGATAACAACGATGATAATGACGTTAATAACGACGACATTAACGACGATGATTATGACAAAATAACGACGATATTAACGACGATAATTATGAGGATGATAAGGACGATAACAACGATGATAATGACGATATTAACGACGATATTAACGACGATAATAACGACGTTAATAACGACAATAAAAAGAAGATAATGACAATAATAACGACGATATTATCGATGATATTTATGACGATAACAACGTAGATAATGACGATAATAACGACGACATTAACGACGATGATTATGACAAAATAACGACGATATTAACGACGATAATTATGTGGATGATAAAGACGATAACAACGATGATAATGACGATAATAACGACGACATTAACGACGATGATTGTGACAAAATAACGACGATATTAACGACGATAATTATGAGGATGATAAGGACGATAACAACGATGATAATGACGATATTAACGACGATATTAACGACGATAATAACGACGTTAATAACGACGATAAAAAGAAGATAATGACAATAATAACGACGATATTATCGATGATATTTATGACGATAACAACGATGATAATGACGATAATAACGACGACATTAACGACGATGATTATGACAAAATAACGACGATAATTATGAGGATGATAAGACGATAACAACGATGATAATGACGAAATAACGACGATAATAACGACGACATTAGCGACGATGTTTATGACAAAATAACTACGATATTAACGACGATAATTATGAGGATAATAAGGACGATAACAACGAACATAATGACGATAATAACGACGACATTAACGACAATGATTATGACAAAATAACGACGATATTAACGGCGATAATTATGAGGATGATAAGGACGATAACAACGATGATAATGACTATATTAACGACGATATTAACGACGATAATAACGACGTTAATAACGACGATAAAAAGAAGATAATGACAATAATAACGACGATATTATAGATGATATTTATGACGATAACAACGTAGATAATGACGATAATAACGACGACATTAACGACGATGATTATGACAAAATAATGACGATATTAACGACGATAATTATGAGGATGATAAGGACGATAACAACGATGATAATGACGATATTAACGACGATATTAACGACGATAATAACGACGTTAATAACGACAATAAAAAGAAGATAATGACAATAATAACGACGATATTATCGATGATATTTATGACGATAACAACGTAGATAATGACGATAATAACGACGACATTAACGACGATGATTATGACAAAATAACGACGATATTAACGACGATAATTATGTGGATGATAAAGACGATAACAACGATGATAATGACGATAATAACGACGACATTAACGACGATGATTGTGACAAAATAACGACGATATTAACGACGATAATTATGAGGATGATAAGGACGATAACAACGATGATAATGACGATATTAACGACGATATTAACGACGATAATAACGACGTTAATAACGACAATAAAAAGAAGATAATGACAATAATAACGACGATATTATCGATGATATTTATGACGATAACAACGTAGATAATGACGATAATAACGACGACATTAACGACGATGATTATGACAAAATAACGACGATATTAACGACGATAATTATGTGGATGATAAAGACGATAACAACGATGATAATGACGATAATAACGACGACATTAACGACGATGATTGTGACAAAATAACGACGATATTAACGACGATAATTATGAGGATGATAAGGACGATAACAACGATGATAATGACGATATTAACGACGATATTAACGACGATAATAACGACGTTAATAACGACGATAAAAAGAAGATAATGACAATAATAACGACGATATTATCGATGATATTTATGACGATAACAACGATGATAATGACGATAATAACGACGTCATTAACGACGATGATTATGACAAAATAACGACGATAATTATGAGGATGATAAGACGATAACAACGATGATAATGACGAAATAACGACGACATTAGCGACGATGTTTATGACAAAATAACTACGATATTAACGACGATAATTATGAGGATAATAAGGACGATAACAACGAACATAATGACGATAATAACGACGACATTAACGACAATGATTATGACAAAATAACGACGATATTAACGGCGATAATTATGAGGATGATAAGGACGATAACAACGATGATAATGACTATATTAACGACGATATTAACGACGATAATAACGACGTTAATAACGACGATAAAAAGAAGATAATGACAATAATAACGACGATATTATAGATGATATTTATGACGATAACAACGTAGATAATGACGATAATAACGACGACATTAACGACGATGATTATGACAAAATAACGACGATATTAACGACGATAATTATGAGGATGATAAGGACGATAACAACGATGATAATGACGATAATAACGACGACATTAACGACGATGATTATGACAAAATAACGACGATATTAACGACGATAATTAAGAGGATGATAAGGACGATAACAACGATGATAATGACGATAATAACAACGACATTAGCGACGATGTTTATGACAAAATAACGACGATATTAACGACGATAATTATGAGGATGATAAGGACGATAACAACGATGATAATGACGATATTAACGACGATATTAACGACGATAATAACGACGTTAATAACGACAATAAAAAGAAGATAATGACAATAATAACGACGATATTATCGATGATATTTATGACGATAACAACGTAGATAATGACGATAATAACGACGACATTAACGACGATGATTATGACAAAATAACGACGATATTAACGACGATAATTATGTGGATGATAAAGACGATAACAACGATGATAATGACGATAATAACGACGACATTAACGACGATGATTGTGACAAAATAACGACGATATTAACGACGATAATTATGAGGATGATAAGGACGATAACAACGATGATAATGACGATATTAACGACGATATTAACGACGATAATAACGACGTTAATAACGACGATAAAAAGAAGATAATGACAATAATAACGACGATATTATCGATGATATTTATGACGATAACAACGATGATAATGACGATAATAACGACGACATTAACGACGATGATTATGACAAAATAACGACGATAATTATGAGGATGATAAGACGATAACAACGATGATAATGACGAAATAACGACGATAATAACGACGACATTAGCGACGATGTTTATGACAAAATAACTACGATATTAACGACGATAATTATGAGGATAATAAGGACGATAACAACGAACATAATGACGATAATAACGACGACATTAACGACAATGATTATGACAAAATAACGACGATATTAACGGCGATAATTATGAGGATGATAAGGACGATAACAACGATGATAATGACTATATTAACGACGATATTAACGACGATAATAACGACGTTAATAACGACGATAAAAAGAAGATAATGACAATAATAACGACGATATTATCGATGATATTTATGACGATAACAACGATGATAATGACGATAATAACGACGACATTAACGACGATGATTATGACAAAATAACGACGATATTAACGACGATAATTATGAGGATGATAAGGACGATAACAACGATGATAATGACGATATTAACGACGATATTAACGACGATAATAACGACGTTAATAACGACAATAAAAAGAAGATAATGACAATAATAACGACGATATTATCGATGATATTTATGACGATAACAACGTAGATAATGACGATAATAACGACGACATTAACGACGATGATTATGACAAAATAACGACGATATTAACGACGATAATTATGTGGATGATAAAGACGATAACAACGATGATAATGACGATAATAACGACGACATTAACGACGATGATTGTGACAAAATAACGACGATATTAACGACGATAATTATGAGGATGATAAGGACGATAACAACGATGATAATGACGATATTAACGACGATATTAACGACGATAATAACGACGTTAATAACGACGATAAAAAGAAGATAATGACAATAATAACGACGATATTATCGATGATATTTATGACGATAACAACGATGATAATGACGATAATAACGACGACATTAACGACGATGATTATGACAAAATAACGACGATAATTATGAGGATGATAAGACGATAACAACGATGATAATGACGAAATAACGACGATAATAACGACGACATTAGCGACGATGTTTATGACAAAATAACTACGATATTAACGACGATAATTATGAGGATAATAAGGACGATAACAACGAACATAATGACGATAATAACGACGACATTAACGACAATGATTATGACAAAATAACGACGATATTAACGGCGATAATTATGAGGATGATAAGGACGATAACAACGATGATAATGACTATATTAACGACGATATTAACGACGATAATAACGACGTTAATAACGACGATAAAAAGAAGATAATGACAATAATAACGACGATATTATAGATGATATTTATGACGATAACAACGTAGATAATGACGATAATAACGACGACATTAACGACGATGATTATGACAAAATAAAGACGATATTAACGACGATAATTATGAGGATGATAAGGACGATAACAACGATGATAATGACGATAATAACGACGACATTAACGACGATGATTATGACAAAATAACGACGATATTAACGACGATAATTAAGAGGATGATAAGGACGATAACAACGATGATAATGACGATAATAACAACGACATTAGCGACGATGTTTATGACAAAATAACGACGATATTAACGACGATAATTATGAGGATAATAAGGACGATAACAACGATTATAATGACGATATTAACGACGATGTTTATGACAAAATAACGACGATATTAACGACGATAATTATGAGGATAATAAGGACGATAACAACGATTATAATGACAATATTGACGACGATATTAACGACGATAATAACGACGTTAATAACGACGATAAAAAGAAGATAATGACAATAATAACGACGATATTATCGATGATATTTATGACGATAACAACGATGATAATGACGATAATAACGACGACATTAACGACGATGATTATGACAAAATAACGACGATATTAACGACGATAATTATGAGGATGATAAGGACGATAACAACGATGATAATGACGATATTAACGACGATATTAACGACGATAATAACGACGTTAATAACGACAATAAAAAGAAGATAATGACAATAATAACGACGATATTATCGATGATATTTATGACGATAACAACGTAGATAATGACGATAATAACGACGACATTAACGACGATGATTATGACAAAATAACGACGATATTAACGACGATAATTATGAGGATGATAAGGACGATAACAACGATGATAATGACGATAATAACGACGACATTAACGACGATGATTATGACAAAATAACGACGATATTAACGACGATAATTATGAGGATGATAAGGACGATAACAACGATGATAATGACGATAATAACGACGAAATTAACGACGATGATTATGACAAAATAACGACGATATTAACGACGATAATTATGAGGATGATAAGGACGATAACAACGATGATAATGACGATATTAACGACGATATTAACGACGATAAAAAGAAGATAATGACAATAATAACGACGATATTAACGATGATATTTATGACGATAACAACGTAGATAATGACCATAATAACGACGACATTAACGACGATGATTATGAGGATGATAAGGACGATAACAACGATGATAATGTCGATATTAACGACGATAATAACGACGATAAAAAGAAGATAATGACAATAATAACGACGATATTAACGATGATAATTATGACGATAACAACGAAGATAATGACGATAATAACGACGACATTATCGTCGATGATTATGACAAAATAACGACGATATTAACGACGATAATTATGAGGATGATAAGGATGATAACAACGATGATAATGACGATAATAACGACGATATTAACGACGATAATAACGACGATATTAACGACGATAATAAAGACAATAAAAAGAAGATAATGACAATAATAACGACGATATTAAAGATAATATTTATGACGATAACAACGTAGATAATGACGATAATAACGACGACATTAACGACGATGATTATGACAAAATAACGACGATATTAACGACGATAACTATGAGGATAATAAGGACGATAACAACGATGATAATGACGATATTAACGACGATATTAACGACGATAATAACGACGTTAATAACGACGATAAAAAGAAGATAATGACAATAATAACGACGATATTATCGATGATATTTATGACGATAACAACGATGATAATGACGATAATAACGACGACATTAACGACGATGATTATGACAAAATAACGACGATATTAACGACGATAATTATGAGGATGATAAGGACGATAACAACGATGATAATGACGATATTAACGACGATATTAACGACGATAATAACGACGTTAATAACGACGATAAAAAGAAGATAATGACAATAATAACGACGATATTATCGATGATATTTATGACGATAACAACGATGATAATGACGATAATAACGACGACATTAACGACGATGATTATGACAAAATAACGACGATATTAACGACGATAATTATGAGGATGATAAGGACGATAACAACGATGATAATGACGAAATAACGACGATAATAACGACGATAATTATGAGGATAATAACGACGATAACAACGATTATAATGACGATATTAACGACGATATTAAAGATAATATTTATGACGATAACAACGTAGATAATGACGATAATAACGACGACATTAACGACGATGATTATGACAAAATAACGACGATATTAACGACGATAATTATGAGGATAACAAGGACGATAACAACGATTATAATGACGATATTAACGACGATATTAACGACGATAATAACGACGTTAATAACGACGATAAAAAGAAGATAATGACAATAATAACGACGATATTATCGATGATATTTATGACGATAACAACGATGATAATGACGATAATAACGACGACATTAACGACGATGATTATGACAAAATAACGACGATATTAACGACGATAACTATGAGGATAATAAGGACGATAACAACGATGATAATGACGATATTAACGACGATATTAACGACGATAATAACGACGTTAATAACGACGATAAAAAGAAGATAATGACAATAATAACGACGATATTATCGATGATATTTATGACGATAACAACGATGATAATGACGATAATAACGACGACATTAACGACGATGATTATGACAAAATAACGACGATATTAACGACGATAATTATGAGGATGATAAGGACGATAACAACGATGATAATGACGATATTAACGACGATATTAACGACGATAAAAAGAAGATAATGACAATAATAACGACGATATTAACGATGATAATTATGACGATAACAACGAAGATAATGACGATAATAACGACGACATTAACGACGATAATAACGACGTTAAAAACGACGATAAAAAGAAGATAATGACAATAATAACGACGATATTATCGATGATATTTATGACGATAACAACGTAGATAATGACGATAATAACGACGACATTAACGACGATGATTATGACAAAATAACGACGATATTAACGACGATAATTATGAGGATGATAAGGACGATAACAACGATGATAATGACGATATTAAAGACGATATTAACGACGATAATAACGACGTTAATAACGACGATAAAAAGAAGATAATGACAATAATAACGACGATATTATCGATGATATTTATGACGATAACAACGTAGATAATGACCATAATAACGACGACATTAACGACGATGATTATGAGGATGATAAGGACGATAACAACGATGATAATGTCGATATTAACGACGATAATAACGACGATAAAAAGAAGATAATGACAATAATAACGACGATATTAACGATGATAATTATGACGATAACAACGAAGATAATGACGATAATAACGACGACATTATCGTCGATGATTATGACAAAATAACGACGATATTAACGACGATAATTATGAGGATGATAAGGACGATAACAACGATGATAATGACGATATTAACGACGATATTAACGACGATAATAACGACGTTAATAACGACGATAAAAAGAAGATAATGACAATAATAACGACGATATTATCGATGATATTTATGACGTTAACAACGATGATAATGACGATAATAACGACGACATTAACGACGATGATTATGACAAAATAACGACGATAATTATGAGGATGATAAGGACGATAACAACGATGATAATGACGAAATAACGACGATAATAACGACGACATTAGCGACGATGTTTATGACAAAATAACTACGATATTAACGACGATAATTATGAGGATAATAAGGACGATAACAACGAACATAATGACGATAATAACGACGACATTAACGACAATGATTATGACAAAATAACGACGATATTAACGGCGATAATTATGAGGATGATAAGGACGATAACAACGATGATAATGACGATATTAACGACGATATTAACGACGATAATAACGACGTTAATAACGACGATAAAAAGAAGATAATGACAATAATAACGACGATATTATCGATGATATTTATGACGATAACAACGTAGATAATGACGATAATAACGACGACATTAACGACGATGATTATGACAAAATAACGACGATATTAACGACGATAATTATGAGGATGATAAGGACGATAACAACGATGATAATGACGATAATAACGACGATATTAACGACGATGATTATGACAAAATAACGACGATATTAACGACGATAATTAAGAGGATGATAAGGACGATAACAACGATGATAATGACGATAATAACAACGACATTAGCGACGATGTTTATAACAAAATAACGACGATATTAACGACGATAATTATGAGGATAATAAGGACGATAACAACGATTATAATGACGATATTAACGACGATATTAACGACGATGTTTATGACAAAATAACGACGATATTAACGACGATAATTATGAGGATAATAAGGACGATAACAACGATTATAATGACGATATTGACGACGATATTAACGACGATAATAACGACGTTAATAACGACGATAAAAAGAAGATAATGACAATAATAACGACGATATTATCGATGATATTTATGACGATAACAACGATGATAATGACGATAATAACGACGACATTAACGACGATGATTATGACAAAATAACGACGATATTAACGACGATAATTATGTGGATGATAAAGACGATAACAACGATGATAATGACGATAATAACGACGACATTAACGACGATGATTGTGACAAAATAACGACGATATTAACGACGATAATTATGAGGATGATAAGGACGATAACAACGATGATAATGACGATATTAACGACGATATTAACGACGATAATAACGACGTTAATAACGACGATAAAAAGAAGATAATGACAATAATAACGACGATATTATCGATGATATTTATGACGATAACAACGATGATAATGACGATAATAACGACGACATTAACGACGATGATTATGACAAAATAACGACGATAATTATGAGGATGATAAGGACGATAACAACGATGATAATGACGAAATAACGACGATAATAACGACGACATTAGCGACGATGTTTATGACAAAATAACTACGATATTAACGACGATAATTATGAGGATAATAAGGACGATAACAACGAACATAATGACGATAATAACGACGACATTAACGACAATGATTATGACAAAATAACGACGATATTAACGGCGATAATTATGAGGATGATAAGGACGATAACAACGATGATAATGACGATATTAACGACGATATTAACGACGATAATAACGACGTTAATAACGACGATAAAAAGAAGATAATGACAATAATAACGACGATATTATCGATGATATTTATGACGATAACAACGTAGATAATGACGATAATAACGACGACATTAACGACGATGATTATGACAAAATAACGACGATATTAACGACGATAATTATGAGGATGATAAGGACGATAACAACGATGATAATGACGATAATAACGACGATATTAACGACGATGATTATGACAAAATAACGACGATATTAACGACGATAATTAAGAGGATGATAAGGACGATAACAACGATGATAATGACGATAATAACAACGACATTAGCAACGATGTTTATAACAAAATAACGACGATATTAACGACGATAATTATGAGGATAATAAGGACGATAACAACGATTATAATGACGATATTAACGACGATATTAACGACGATGTTTATGACAAAATAACGACGATATTAACGACGATAATTATGAGGATAATAAGGACGATAACAACGATGATAATGACGATATTAACGACGATATTAACGACGATAATAACGACGTTAATAACGACGATAAAAAGAAGATAATGACAATAATAACGACGATATTATCGATGATATTTATGACGATAACAACGATGATAATGACGATAATAACGACGACAGTAACAACGATGATTATGACAAAATAACGACGATATTAACGACGATAATTATGAGGATGATAAGGACGATAACAACGATGATAATGACGAAATAACGACGATAATAACGACGACATTAGCGACGATGATTATGACAAAATAACGACGATATTAACGACGATAATTATGAGGATAATAAGGACGATAACAACGATGATAATGACGATATTAACGACGATATTAACGACGATAATAACGACGTTAATAACGACGATAAAAAGAAGATAATGACAATAATAACGACGATATTATCGATGATATTTATGACGATAACAACGTAGATAATGACGATAATAACGACGACATTAACGACGATAATAACGACGTTAAAAACGACGATAAAAAGAAGATAATGACAATAATAACGACGATATTATCGATGATATTTATGACGATAACAACGTAGATAATGACGATAATAACGACGACATTAACGACGATGATTATGACAAAATAACGACGATATTAACGACGATAATTATGAGGATGATAAGGACGATAACAACGATGATAATGACGATATTAACGACGATATTAACGACGATAATAACGACGTTAATGACGACGATAAAAAGAAGATAATGACAATAATAACGACGATATTATCGATGATATTTATGACGATAACAACGTAGATAATGACCATAATAACGACGACATTAACGACGATGATTATGACAAAATAACGACGATATTAACGACGATAATTATGAGGATGATAAGGACGATAACAACGATGATAATGACGATATTAACGACGATATTAACGACGATAATAACGACGTTAATAACGACGATAAAAAGAAGATAATGACAATAATAACGACGATATTATCGATGATATTTATGACGATAACAACGTAGATAATGACCATAATAACGACGACATTAACGACGATGATTATGAGGATGATAAGGACGATAACAACGATGATAATGTCGATATTAACGACGATAATAACGACGATAAAAAGAAGATAATGACAATAATAACGACGATATTAACGATGATAATTATGACGATAACAACGAAGATAATGACGATAATAACGACGACATTATCGTCGATGATTATGACAAAATAACGACGATAATTATGAGGATGATAAGGACGATAACAACGATGATAATGACGATATTAACGACGATATTAACGACGATAATAACGACGTTAATAACGACGATAAAAAGAAGATAATGACAATAATAACGACGATATTATCGATGATATTTATGACGATAACAACGATGATAATGACGATAATAACGACGACATTAACTACGATGATTATGACAAAATAACGACGATATTAACGACGATAATTATGAGGATGATAAGGACGATAACAACGATGATAATGACGATATTAACGACGATATTAACGACGATAAAAAGAAGATAATGACAATAATAACGACGATATTAACGATGATAATTATGACGATAACAACGAAGATAATGACGATAATAACGACGACATTAACGACGATAATAACGACGTTAAAAACGACGATAAAAAGAAGATAATGACAATAATAACGACGATATTATCGATGATATTTATGACGATAACAACGTAGATAATGACGATAATAACGACGACATTAACGACGATGATTATGACAAAATAACGACGATATTAACGACGATAATTATGAGGATGATAAGGACGATAACAACGATGATAATGACGATATTAACGACGATATTAACGACGATAATAACGACGTTAATAACGACGATAAAAAGAAGATAATGACAATAATAACGACGATATTATCGATGATATTTATGACGATAACAACGTAGATAATGACCATAATAACGACGACATTAACGACGATGATTATGAGGATGATAAGGACGATAACAACGATGATAATGTCGATATTAACGACGATAATAACGACGATAAAAAGAAGATAATGACAATAATAACGACGATATTAACGATGATAATTATGACGATAACAACGAAGATAATGACGATAATAACGACGACATTATCGTCGATGATTATGACAAAATAACGACGATAATTATGAGGATGATAAGGACGATAACAACGATGATAATGACGATATTAACGACGATATTAACGACGATAATAACGACGTTAATAACGACGATAAAAAGAAGATAATGACAATAATAACGACGATATTATCGATGATATTTATGACGATAACAACGATGATAATGACGATAATAACGACGACATTAACGACGATGATTATGACAAAATAACGACGATATTAACGACGATAATTATGAGGATGATAAGGACGATAACAACGATGATAATGACGATATTAACGACGATATTAACGACGATAAAAAGAAGATAATGACAATAATAACGACGATATTAACGATGATAATTATGACGATAACAACGAAGATAATGACGATAATAACGACGACATTAACGACGATAATAACGACGTTAAAAACGACGATAAAAAGAAGATAATGACAATAATAACGACGATATTATCGATGATATTTATGACGATAACAACGTAGATAATGACGATAATAACGACGACATTAACGACGATGATTATGACAAAATAACGACGATATTAACGACGATAATTATGAGGATGATAAGGACGATAACAACGATGATAATGACGATATTAACGACGATATTAACGACGATAATAACGACGTTAATAACGACGATAAAAAGAAGATAATGACAATAATAACGACGATATTATCGATGATATTTATGACGATAACAACGTAGATAATGACCATAATAACGACGACATTAACGACGATGATTATGAGGATGATAAGGACGATAACAACGATGATAATGTCGATATTAACGACGATAATAACGACGATAAAAAGAAGATAATGACAATAATAACGACGATATTAACGATGATAATTATGACGATAACAACGAAGATAATGACGATAATAACGACGACATTATCGTCGATGATTATGACAAAATAACGACGATATTAACGACGATAATTATGAGGATGATAAGGACGATAACAACGATGATAATGACGATATTAACGACGATATTAACGACGATAATAACGACGTTAATAACGACAATAAAAAGAAGATAATGACAATAATAACGACGATATTATCGATGATATTTATGACGATAACAACGTAGATGATGACGATAATAACGACGACATTAACGACGATGATTATGACAAAATAACGACGATATTAACGACGATAATTATGTGGATGATAAAGACGATAACAACGATGATAATGACGATAATAACGACGACATTAACGACGATGATTGTGACAAAATAACGACGATATTAACGACGATAATTATGAGGATGATAAGGACGATAACAACGATGATAATGACGATATTAACGACGATAATAACGACGTTAATAACGACGATAAAAAGAAGATAATGACAATAATAACGACGATATTATCGATGATATTTATGACGATAACAACGATGATAATGACGATAATAACGACGACATTAACGACGATGATTATGACAAAATAACGACGATAATTATGAGGATGATAAGGACGATAACAACGATGATAATGACGAAATAACGACGATAATAACGACGACATTAGCGACGATGTTTATGACAAAATAACTACGATATTAACGACGATAATTATGAGGATAATAAGGACGATAACAACGAACATAATGACGATAATAACGACGACATTAACGACAATGATTATGACAAAATAACGACGATATTAACGGCGATAATTATGAGGATGATAAGGACGATAACAACGATGATAATGACGATATTAACGACGATATTAACGACGATAATAACGACGTTAATAACGACGATAAAAAGAAGATAATGACAATAATAACGACGATATTATCGATGATATTTATGACGATAACAACGTAGATAATGACGATAATAACGACGACATTAACGACGATGATTATGACAAAATAACGACGATATTAACGACGATAATTATGAGGATGATAAGGACGATAACAACGATGATAATGACGATAATAACGACGATATTAACGACGATGATTATGACAAAATAACGACGATATTAACGACGATAATTAAGAGGATGATAAGGACGATAACAACGATGATAATGACGATAATAACAACGACATTAGCAACGATGTTTATAACAAAATAACGACGATATTAACGACGATAATTATGAGGATAATAAGGACGATAACAACGATTATAATGACGATATTAACGACGATATTAACGACGATGTTTATGACAAAATAACGACGATATTAACGACGATAATTATGAGGATAATAAGGACGATAACAACGATTATAATGACGATATTGACGACGATATTAACGACGATAATAACGACGTTAATAACGACGATAAAAAGAAGATAATGACAATAATAACGACGATATTATCGATGATATTTATGACGATAACAACGATGATAATGACGATAATAACGACGACATTAACGACGATGATTATGACAAAATAACGACGATATTAACGACGATAATTATGAGGATGATAAGGACGATAACAACGATGATAATGACGATATTAACGACGATATTAACGACGATAATAACGACGTTAATAACGACAATAAAAAGAAGATAATGACAATAATAACGACGATATTATCGATGATATTTATGACGATAACAACGTAGATAATGACGATAATAACGACGACATTAACGACGATGATTATGACAAAATAACGACGATATTAACGACGATAATTATGTGGATGATAAAGACGATAACAACGATGATAATGACGATAATAACGACGACATTAACGACGATGATTGTGACAAAATAACGACGATATTAACGACGATAATTATGAGGTTGATAAGGACGATAACAACGATGATAATGACGATATTAACGACGATATTAACGACGATAATAACGACGTTAATAACGACGATAAAAAGAAGATAATGACAATAATAACGACGATATTATCGATGATATTTATGACGATAACAACGATGATAATGACGATAATAACGACGACATTAACGACGATGATTATGACAAAAAACGACGATAATTATGAGGTTGATAAGGACGATAACAACGATGATAATGACGAAATAACGACGATAATAACGACGACATTAGCGACGATGTTTATGACAAAATAACTACGATATTAACGACGATAATTATGAGGATAATAAGGACGATAACAACGAACATAATGACGATAATAACGACGACATTAACGACAATGATAATGACAAAATAACGACGATATTAACGGCGATAATTATGAGGATGATAAGGACGATAACAACGATGATAATGACGATAATAACGACGACATTAGCGACGATGTTTATGACAAAATAACGACGATATTAACGACGATAATTATGAGGATGATAAGGACGATAACAACGATGATAATGACGAAATAACGACGATAATAACGACGACATTAGCGACGATGTTTATGACAAAATAACTACGATATTAACGACGATAATTATGAGGATAATAAGGACGATAACAACGAACATAATGACGATAATAACGACGATATTAACGACGATAATAACGACGTTAATAACGACGATAAAAAGAAGATAATGACAATAATAACGACGATATTATCGATGATATTTATGACGATAACAACGATGATAATGACGATAATAACGACGACATTAACGACGATGATTATGACAAAATAACGACGATATTAACGACGATAATTATGAGGATAATAAGGACGATAACAACGATGATAATGACGATATTAACGACGATATTAACGACGATAATAACGACGTTAATAACGACGATAAAAAGAAGATAATGACAATAATAACGACGATATTATCGATGATATTTATGACGATAACAACGTAGATAATGACGATAATAACGACGACATTAACGACGATAATAACGACGTTAAAAACGACGATAAAAAGAAGATAATGACAATAATAACGACGATATTAACGATGATAATTATGACGATAACAACGAAGATAATGACGATAATAACGACGACATTATCGTCGATGATTATGACAAAATAACGACGATATTAACGACGATAATTATGAGGATGATAAGGATGATAACAACGATGATAATGACGATAATAACGACGATAATAACGACGACATTAGCGACGATGTTTATGACAAAATAACTACGATATTAACGACGATAATTATGAGGATAATAAGGACGATAACAACGAACATAATGACGATAATAACGACGATATTAACGACGATAATAACGACGTTAATAACGACGATAAAAAGAAGATAATGACAATAATAACGACGATATTATCGATGATATTTATGACGATAACAACGATGATAATGACGATAATAACGACGACATTAACGACGATGATTATGACAAAATAACGACGATATTAACGACGATAATTATGAGGATAATAAGGACGATAACAACGATGATAATGACGATAATAACGACGATATTAACGACGATAATAACGACGATATTAACGACGATAATAAAGACAATAAAAAGAAGATAATGACAATAATAACGACGATATTAAAGATAATATTTATGACGATAACAACGTAGATAATGACGATAATAACGACGACATTAACGACGATGATTATGACAAAATAACGACGATATTAACGACGATAACTATGAGGATAATAAGGACGATAACAACGATGATAATGACGATATTAACGACGATATTAACGACGATAATAACGACGTTAATAACGACGATAAAAAGAAGATAATGACAATAATAACGACGATATTATCGATGATATTTATGACGATAACAACGATGATAATGACGAAAATAACGACGACATTAACGACGATGATTATGACAAAATAACGACGATATTAACAACGATAACTATGAGGATAATAAGGACGATAACAACGATGATAATGACGATATTAACGACGATATTAACGACGATAATAACGACGTTAATAACGACGATAAAAAGAAGATAATGACAATAATAACGACGATATTATTGATGATATTTATGACGATAACAACGATGATAATGACGATAATAACGACGACATTAACGACGATGATTATGACAAAATAACGACGATATTAACGACGATAATTATGAGGATGATAAGGACGATAACAACGATGATAATGACGAAATAACGACGATAATAACGACGACATTAGCGACGATGTTTATGACAAAATAACTACGATATTAACGACGATAATTATGAGGATAATAAGGACGATAACAACGAACATAATGACGATAATAACGACGACATTAACGACAATGATAATGACAAAATAACGACGATATTAACGGCGATAATTATGAGGATGATAAGGACGATAACAACGATGATAATGACGATAATAACGACGACATTAGCGACGATGTTTATGACAAAATAACGACGATATTAACGACGATAATTATGAGGATGATAAGGACGATAACAACGATGATAATGACGAAATAACGACGATAATAACGACGACATTAGCGACGATGTTTATGACAAAATAACTACGATATTAACGACGATAATTATGAGGATAATAAGGACGATAACAACGAACATAATGACGATAATAACGACGATATTAACGACGATAATAACGACGTTAATAACGACGATAAAAAGAAGATAATGACAATAATAACGACGATATTATCGATGATATTTATGACGATAACAACGATGATAATGACGATAATAACGACGACATTAACGACGATGATTATGACAAAATAACGACGATATTAACGACGATAATTATGAGGATAATAAGGACGATAACAACGATGATAATGACGATATTAACGACGATATTAACGACGATAATAACGACGTTAATAACGACGATAAAAAGAAGATAATGACAATAATAACGACGATATTATCGATGATATTTATGACGATAACAACGTAGATAATGACGATAATAACGACGACATTAACGACGATAATAACGACGTTAAAAACGACGATAAAAAGAAGATAATGACAATAATAACGACGATATTAACGATGATAATTATGACGATAACAACGAAGATAATGACGATAATAACGACGACATTATCGTCGCTGATTATGACAAAATAACGACGATATTAACGACGATAATTATGAGGATGATAAGGATGATAACAACGATGATAATGACGATAATAACGACGATATTAACGACGATAATAACGACGATATTAACGACGATAATAAAGACAATAAAAAGAAGATAATGACAATAATAACGACGATATTAAAGATAATATTTATGACGATAACAACGTAGATAATGACGATAATAACGACGACATTATCGTCGATGATTATGACAAAATAACGACGATATTAACGACGATAATTATGAGGATGATAAGGATGATAACAACGATGATAATGACGATAATAACGACGATATTAACGACGATAATAACGACGATATTAACGACGATAATAAAGACAATAAAAAGAAGATAATGACAATAATAACGACGATATTAAAGATAATATTTATGACGATAACAACGTAGATAATGACGATAATAACGACGACATTAACGACGATGATTATGACAAAATAACGACGATATTAACGACGATAACTATGAGGATAATAAGGACGATAACAACGATGATAATGACGATATTAACGACGATATTAACGACGATAATAACGACGTTAATAACGACGATAAAAAGAATATAATGACAATAATAACGACGATATTATCGATGATATTTATGACGATAACAACGATGATAATGACGATAATAACGACGATATTAACGACGATAATAACGACGATATTAACGACGATAATAAAGACAATAAAAAGAAGATAATGACAATAATAACGACGATATTAAAGATAATATTTATGACGATAACAACGTAGATAATGACGATAATAACGACGACATTATCGTCGATGATTATAACAAAATAACGACGATATTAACGACGATAATTATGAGGATGATAAGGATGATAACAACGATGATAATGACGATAATAACGACGATAATAACGACGACATTAGCGACGATGTTTATGACAAAATAACTACGATATTAACGACGATAATTATGAGGATAATAAGGACGATAACAACGAACATAATGACGATAATAACGACGATAAAAAGAAGATAATGACAATAATAACGACGATATTATCGATGATATTTATGACGATAACAACGATGATAATGACGACGATATTAACGACGATAATAAAGACAATAAAAAGAAGATAATGACAATAATAACGACGATATTAAAGATAATATTTATGACGATAACAACGTAGATAATGACGATAATAACGACGACATTAACGACGATGATTATGACAAAATAACGACGATATTAACGACGATAACTATGAGGATAATAAGGACGATAACAACGATGATAATGACGATATTAACGACGATATTAACGACGATAATAACGACGTTAATAACGACGATAAAAAGAAGATAATGACAATAATAACGACGATATTATCGATGATATTTATGACGATAACAACGATGATAATGACGATAATAACGACGACATTAACGACGATGATTATGACAAAATAACGACGATATTAACGACGATAACTATGAGGATAATAAGGACGATAACAACGATGATAATGACGATATTAACGACGATATTAACGACGATAATAACGACGTTAATAACGACGATAAAAAGAAGATAATGACAATAATAACGACGATATTATTGATGATATTTATGACGATAACAACGATGATAATGACGATAATAACGACGACATTAACGACGATGATTATGACAAAATAACGACGATATTAACGACGATAATTATGAGGATGATAAGGACGATAACAACGATGATAATGACGAAATAACGACGATAATAACGACGATAATTATGAGGATAATAACGACGATAACAACGATTATAATGACGATATTAACGACGATATTAAAGATAATATTTATGACGATAACAACGTAGATAATGACGATAATAACGACGACTTTAACGACGATGATTATGACAAAATAACGACGATATTAACGACGATAATTATGAGGATAACAAGGACGATAACAACGATTATAATGACGATATTAACGACGATATTAACGACGATAATAACGACGTTAATAACGACGATAAAAAGAAGATAATGACAATAATAACGACGATATTATCGATGATATTTATGACGATAACAACGATGATAATGACGATTTTAACGACGACCTTAACGACGATGATTATGACAAAATAACGACGATAATTATGAGGATGATAAGGACGATAACAACGATGATAATGACGAAATAACGACGATAATAACGACGACATTAGCGACGATGTTTATGACAAAATAACTACGATATTAACGACGATAATTATGAGGATAATAAGGACGATAACAACGAACATAATGACGATAATAACGACGACATTAACGATTATGATAATGACAAAATAACGACGATATTAACGGCGATAATTATGAGGATGATAAGGACGATAACAACGATGATAATGACGATAATAACGACGACATTAGCGACGATGTTTATGACAAAATAACGACGATATTAACGACGATAATTATGAGGATGATAAGGACGATAACAACGATGATAATGACGAAATAACGACGATAATAACGACGACATTAGCGACGATGTTTATGACAAAATAACTACGATATTAACGACGATAATTATGAGGATAATAAGGACGATAACAACGAACATAATGACGATAATAACGACGATATTAACGACGATAATAACGACGTTAATAACGACGATAAAAAGAAGATAATGACAATAATAACGACGATATTATCGATGATATTTATGACGATAACAACGATGATAATGACGATAATAACGACGACATTAACGACGATGATTATGACAAAATAACGACGATATTAACGACGATAATTATGAGGATAATAAGGACGATAACAACGATGATAATGACGATATTAACGACGATATTAACGACGATAATAACGACGTTAATAACGACGATAAAAAGAAGATAATGACAATAATAACGACGATATTATCGATGATATTTATGACGATAACAACGTAGATAATGACGATAATAACGACGACATTAACGACGATAATAACGACGTTAAAAACGACGATAAAAAGAAGATAATGACAATAATAACGACGATATTAACGATGATAATTATGACGATAACAACGAAGATAATGACGATAATAACGACGACATTATCGTCGATGATTATGACAAAATAACGACGATATTAACGACGATAATTATGAGGATGATAAGGATGATAAAAACGATGATAATGACGATAATAACGACGATATTAACGACGATAATAACGACGATATTAACGACGATAATAAAGACAATAAAAAGAAGATAATGACAATAATAACGACGATATTAAAGATAATATTTATGACGATAACAACGTAGATAATGACGATAATAACGACGACATTATCGTCGATGATTATGACAAAATAACGACGATATTAACGACGATAATTATGAGGATGATAAGGATGATAACAACGATGATAATGACGATAATAACGACGATATTAACGACGATAATAACGACGATATTAACGACGATAATAAAGACAATAAAAAGAAGATAATGACAATAATAACGACGATATTAAAGATAATATTTATGACGATAACAACGTAGATAATGACGATAATAACGACGACATTAACGACGATGATTATGACAAAATAACGACGATATTAACGACGATAACTATGAGGATAATAAGGACGATAACAACGATGATAATGACGATATTAAAGACGATATTAACGACGATGATAACGACGTTAATAACGACGATAAAAAGAAGATAATGACAATAATAACGACAATATTATCGATGATATTTATGACGATAACAACGATGATAATGACGATAATAACGACGACATTAACGACGATGATTATGACAAAATAACGACGATATTAACGACGATAACTATGAGGATAATAAGGACGATAACAACGATGATAATGACGATATTAACGACGATATTAACGACGATAATAACGACGTTAATAACGACGATAAAAAGAAGATAATGACAATAATAACGACGATATTATTGATGATATTTATGACGATAACAACGATGATAATGACGATAATAACGACGACATTAACGACGATGATTATGACAAAATAACGACGATATTAACGACGATAATTATGAGGATGATAAGGACGATAACAACGATGATAATGACGATATTAACGACGATATTAACGACGATAATAACGACGTTAATAACGACGATAAAAAGAAGATAATGACAATAATAACGACGATATTATCGATGATATTTATGACGATAACAACGATGATAATGACGATAATAACGACGACATTAACGACGATGATTATGACAAAATAACGACGATATTAACGACGATAATTATGAGGATGATAAGGACGATAACAACGATGATAATGACGAAATAACGACGATAATAACGACGATAATTATGAGGATAATAACGACGATAACAACGATGATAATGACGATATTAACGACGATATTAAAGATAATATTTATGACGATAACAACGTAGATAATGACGATAATAACGACGACATTAACGACGATGATTATGAAAAAATAACGACGATATTAACGACGATAATTATGAGGATAACAAGGACGATAACAACGATTATAATGACGATATTAACGACGATATTAACGACGATAATAACGACGTTAATAACGACGATAAAAAGAAGATAATGACAATAACAACGACGATATTATCGATGATATTTATGACGATAACAACGATGATAATGACGATAATAACGACGACATTAACGACGATGATTATGACAAAATAACGACGATATTAACGACGATAACTATGAGGATAATAAGGACGATAACAACGATGATAATGACGATATTAACGACGATATTAACGACGATAATAACGACGTTAATAACGACGATAAAAAGAAGATAATGACAATAATAACGACGATATTATCGATGATATTTATGACGATAACAACGATGATAATGACGATAATAACGACGACATTAACGACGATGATTATGACAAAATAACGACGATATTAACGACGATAACTATGAGGATAATAAGGACGATAACAACGATTATAATGACGATATTAACGACGATATTAACGACGATAATAACGACGTTAATAACGACGATAAAAAGAAGATAATGACAATAATAACGACGATATTATCGATGATATTTATGACGATAACAACGATGATAATGACGATAATAACGACGACCTTAACGACGATGATTATGACAAAATAACGACGATAATTATGAGGTTGATAAGGACGATAACAACGATGATAATGACGAAATAACGACGATAATAACGACGACATTAGCGACGATGTTTATGACAAAATAACTACGATATTAACGACGATAATTATGAGGATAATAAGGACGATAACAACGAACATAATGACGATAATAACGACGACATTAACGACAATGATAATGACAAAATAACGACGATATTAACGGCGATAATTATGAGGATGATAAGGACGATAACAACGATGATAATGACGATAATAACGACGACATTAGCGACGATGTTTATGACAAAATAACGACGATATTAACGACGATAATTATGAGGATGATAAGGACGATAACAACGATGATAATGACGAAATAACGACGATATTAACGACGATAATTATGAGGATGATAAGGACGATAACAACGATGATAATGACGAAATAACGACGATAATAACGACGACATTAGCGACGATGTTTATGACAAAATAACTACGATATTAACGACGATAATTATGAGGATAATAAGGACGATAACAACGAACATAATGACGATAATAACGACGATATTAACGACGATAATAACGACGTTAATAACGACGATAAAAAGAAGATAATGACAATAATAACGACGATATTATCGATGATATTTATGACGATAACAACGTAGATAATGACGATAATAACGACGACTTTAACGACGATGATTATGACAAAATAACGACGATATTAACGACGATAATTATGAGGATAACAAGGACGACAACAACGATGATAATGACGATATTAACGACGATATTAACGACGATAATAACGACGTTAATAACGACGATAAAAAGAAGATAATGACAATAATAACGACGATATTATCGATGATATTTATGACGATAACAACGATGATAATGACGATTTTAACGACGACCTTAACGACGATGATTATGACAAAATAACGACGATAATTATGAGGATGATAAGGACGATAACAACGATGATAATGACGAAATAACGACGATAATAACGACGACATTAGCGACGATGTTTATGACAAAATAACTACGATATTAACGACGATAATTATGAGGATAATAAGGACGATAACAACGAACATAATGACGATAATAACGACGATATTAACGACGATAATAACGACGTTAATAACGACGATAAAAAGAAGATAATGACAATAATAACGACGATATTATCGATGATATTTATGACGATAACAACGTAGATAATGACGATAATAACGACGACTTTAACGACGATGATTATGACAAAATAACGACGATATTAACGACGATAATTATGAGGATAACAAGGACGACAACAACGATGATAATGACGATATTAACGACGATATTAACGACGATAATAACGACGTTAATAACGACGATAAAAAGAAGATAATGACAATAATAACGACGATATTATCGATGATATTTATGACGATAACAACGTAGATAATGACGATAATAACGACGACATTAACGACGATAATAACGACGTTAAAAACGACGATAAAAAGAAGATAATGACAATAATAACGACGATATTAACGATGATAATTATGACGATAACAACGAAGATAATGACGATAATAACGACGACATTATCGTCGATGATTATGACAAAATAACGACGATATTAACGACGATAATTATGAGGATGATAAGGATGATAAAAACGATGATAATGACGATAATAACGACGATATTAACGACGATAATAACGACGATATTAACGACGATAATAAAGACAATAAAAAGAAGATAATGACAATAATAACGACGATATTAAAGATAATATTTATGACGATAACAACGTAGATAATGACGATAATAACGACGACATTATCGTCGATGATTATGACAAAATAACGACGATATTAACGACGATAATTATGAGGATGATAAGGATGATAACAACGATGATAATGACGATAATAACGACGATATTAACGACGATAATAACGACGATATTAACGACGATAATAAAGACAATAAAAAGAAGATAATGACAATAATAACGACGATATTAAAGATAATATTTATGACGATAACAACGTAGATAATGACGATAATAACGACGACATTAACGACGATGATTATGACAAAATAACGACGATATTAACGACGATAACTATGAGGATAATAAGGACGATAACAACGATGATAATGACGATATTAAAGACGATATTAACGACGATGATAACGACGTTAATAACGACGATAAAAAGAAGATAATGACAATAATAACGACAATATTATCGATGATATTTATGACGATAACAACGATGATAATGACGATAATAACGACGACATTAACGACGATGATTATGACAAAATAACGACGATATTAACGACGATAACTATGAGGATAATAAGGACGATAACAACGATGATAATGACGATATTAACGACGATATTAACGACGATAATAACGACGTTAATAACGACGATAAAAAGAAGATAATGACAATAATAACGACGATATTATTGATGATATTTATGACGATAACAACGATGATAATGACGATAATAACGACGACATTAACGACGATGATTATGACAAAATAACGACGATATTAACGACGATAATTATGAGGATGATAAGGACGATAACAACGATGATAATGACGATATTAACGACGATATTAACGACGATAATAACGACGTTAATAACGACGATAAAAAGAAGATAATGACAATAATAACGACGATATTATCGATGATATTTATGACGATAACAACGATGATAATGACGATAATAACGACGACATTAACGACGATGATTATGACAAAATAACGACGATATTAACGACGATAATTATGAGGATGATAAGGACGATAACAACGATGATAATGACGAAATAACGACGATAATAACGACGATAATTATGAGGATAATAACGACGATAACAACGATTATAATGACGATATTAACGACGATATTAAAGATAATATTTATGACGATAACAACGTAGATAATGACGATAATAACGACGACATTAACGACGATGATTATGAAAAAATAACGACGATATTAACGACGATAATTATGAGGATAACAAGGACGATAACAACGATTATAATGACGATATTAACGACGATATTAACGACGATAATAACGACGTTAATAACGACGATAAAAAGAAGATAATGACAATAACAACGACGATATTATCGATGATATTTATGACGATAACAACGATGATAATGACGATAATAACGACGACATTAACGACGATGATTATGACAAAATAACGACGATATTAACGACGATAACTATGAGGATAATAAGGACGATAACAACGATGATAATGACGATATTAACGACGATATTAACGACGATAATAACGACGTTAATAACGACGATAAAAAGAAGATAATGACAATAATAACGACGATATTATCGATGATATTTATGACGATAACAACGATGATAATGACGATAATAACGACGACATTAACGACGATGATTATGACAAAATAACGACGATATTAACGACGATAACTATGAGGATAATAAGGACGATAACAACGATTATAATGACGATATTAACGACGATATTAACGACGATAATAACGACGTTAATAACGACGATAAAAAGAAGATAATGACAATAATAACGACGATATTATCGATGATATTTATGACGATAACAACGATGATAATGACGATAATAACGACGACCTTAACGACGATGATTATGACAAAATAACGACGATAATTATGAGGTTGATAAGGACGATAACAACGATGATAATGACGAAATAACGACGATAATAACGACGACATTAGCGACGATGTTTATGACAAAATAACTACGATATTAACGACGATAATTATGAGGATAATAAGGACGATAACAACGAACATAATGACGATAATAACGACGACATTAACGACAATGATAATGACAAAATAACGACGATATTAACGGCGATAATTATGAGGATGATAAGGACGATAACAACGATGATAATGACGATAATAACGACGACATTAGCGACGATGTTTATGACAAAATAACGACGATATTAACGACGATAATTATGAGGATGATAAGGACGATAACAACGATGATAATGACGAAATAACGACGATATTAACGACGATAATTATGAGGATGATAAGGACGATAACAACGATGATAATGACGAAATAACGACGATAATAACGACGACATTAGCGACGATGTTTATGACAAAATAACTACGATATTAACGACGATAATTATGAGGATAATAAGGACGATAACAACGAACATAATGACGATAATAACGACGATATTAACGACGATAATAACGACGTTAATAACGACGATAAAAAGAAGATAATGACAATAATAACGACGATATTATCGATGATATTTATGACGATAACAACGTAGATAATGACGATAATAACGACGACTTTAACGACGATGATTATGACAAAATAACGACGATATTAACGACGATAATTATGAGGATAACAAGGACGATAACAACGATGATAATGACGATATTAACGACGATATTAACGACGATAATAACGACGTTAATAACGACGATAAAAAGAAGATAATGACAATAATAACGACGATATTATCGATGATATTTATGACGATAACAACGATGATAATGACGATTTTAACGACGACCTTAACGACGATGATTATGACAAAATAACGACGATAATTATGAGGATGATAAGGACGATAACAACGATGATAATGACGAAATAACGACGATAATAACGACGACATTAGCGACGATGTTTATGACAAAATAACTACGATATTAACGACGATAATTATGAGGATAATAAGGACGATAACAACGAACATAATGACGATAATAACGACGACATTAACGATTATGATAATGACAAAATAACGACGATATTAACGGCGATAATTATGAGGATGATAAGGACGATAACAACGATGATAATGACGATAATAACGACGACATTAGCGACGATGTTTATGACAAAATAACGACGATATTAACGACGATAATTATGAGGATGATAAGGACGATAACAACGATGATAATGACGAAATAACGACGATAATAACGACGACATTAGCGACGATGTTTATGACAAAATAACTACGATATTAACGACGATAATTATGAGGATAATAAGGACGATAACAACGAACATAATGACGATAATAACGACGATATTAACGACGATAATAACGACGTTAATAACGACGATAAAAAGAAGATAATGACAATAATAACGACGATATTATCGATGATATTTATGACGATAACAACGATGATAATGACGATAATAACGACGACATTAACGACGATGATTATGACAAAATAACGACGATATTAACGACGATAATTATGAGGATAATAAGGACGATAACAACGATGATAATGACGATATTAACGACGATATTAACGACGATAATAACGACGTTAATAACGACGATAAAAAGAAGATAATGACAATAATAACGACGATATTATCGATGATATTTATGACGATAACAACGTAGATAATGACGATAATAACGACGACATTAACGACGATAATAACGACGTTAAAAACGACGATAAAAAGAAGATAATGACAATAATAACGACGATATTAACGATGATAATTATGACGATAACAACGAAGATAATGACGATAATAACGACGACATTATCGTCGATGATTATGACAAAATAACGACGATATTAACGACGATAATTATGAGGATGATAAAAATGATAAAAACGATGATAATGACGATAATAACGACGATATTAACGACGATAATAACGACGATATTAACGACGATAATAAAGACAATAAAAAGAAGATAATGACAATAATAACGACGATATTAAAGATAATATTTATGACGATAACAACGTAGATAATGACGATAATAACGACGACATTATCGTCGATGATTATGACAAAATAACGACGATATTAACGACGATAATTATGAGGATGATAAGGATGATAACAACGATGATAATGACGATAATAACGACGATATTAACGACGATAATAACGACGATATTAACGACGATAATAAAGACAATAAAAAGAAGATAATGACAATAATAACGACGATATTAAAGATAATATTTATGACGATAACAACGTAGATAATGACGATAATAACGACGACATTAACGACGATGATTATGACAAAATAACGACGATATTAACGACGATAACTATGAGGATAATAAGGACGATAACAACGATGATAATGGCGATATTAAAGACGATATTAACGACGATGATAACGACGTTAATAACGACGATAAAAAGAAGATAATGACAATAATAACGACAATATTATCGATGATATTTATGACGATAACAACGATGATAATGACGATAATAACGACGACATTAACGACGATGATTATGACAAAATAACGACGATATTAACGACGATAACTATGAGGATAATAAGGACGATAACAACGATGATAATGACGATATTAACGACGATATTAACGACGATAATAACGACGTTAATAACGACGATAAAAAGAAGATAATGACAATAATAACGACGATATTATTGATGATATTTATGACGATAACAACGATGATAATGACGATAATAACGACGATATTAACGACGATAATAACGACGTTAATAACGACGATAAAAAGAAGATAATGACAATAATAACGACGATATTATCGATGATATTTATGACGATAACAACGATGATAATGACGATAATAACGACGACATTAACGACGATGATTATGACAAAATAACGACGATATTAACGACGATAATTATGAGGATAATAAGGACGATAACAACGATGATAATGACGATATTAACGACGATATTAACGACGATAATAACGACGTTAATAACGACGATAAAAAGAAGATAATGACAATAATAACGACGATATTATCGATGATATTTATGACGATAACAACGTAGATAATGACGATAATAACGACGACATTAACGACGATAATAACGACGTTAAAAACGACGATAAAAAGAAGATAATGACAATAATAACGACGATATTAACGATGATAATTATGACGATAACAACGAAGATAATGACGATAATAACGACGACATTATCGTCGATGATTATGACAAAATAACGACGATATTAACGACGATAATTATGAGGATGATAAGGATGATAACAACGATGATAATGACGATAATAACGACGATATTAACGACGATAATAACGACGATATTAACGACGATAATAAAGACAATAAAAAGAAGATAATGACAATAATAACGACGATATTAAAGATAATATTTATGACGATAACAACGTAGATAATGACGATAATAACGACGACATTATCGTCGATGATTATGACAAAATAACGACGATATTAACGACGATAATTATGAGGATGATAAGGATGATAACAACGATGATAATGACGATAATAACGACGATATTAACGACGATAATAACGACGATATTAACGACGATAATAAAGACAATAAAAAGAAGATAATGACAATAATAACGACGATATTAAAGATAATATTTATGACGATAACAACGTAGATAATGACGATAATAACGACGACATTAACGACGATGATTATGACAAAATAACGACGATATTAACGACGATAATTATGAGGATAACAAGGACGATAACAACGATTATAATGACGATATTAACGACGATATTAACGACGATAATAACGACGTTAATAACGACGATAAAAAGAAGATAATGACAATAATAACGACGATATTATCGATGATATTTATGACGATAACAACGATGATAATGACGATTTTAACGACGACCTTAACGACGATGATTATGACAAAATAACGACGATAATTATGAGGATGATAAGGACGATAACAACGATGATAATGACGAAATAACGACGATAATAACGACGACATTAGCGACGATGTTTATGACAAAATAACTACGATATTAACGACGATAATTATGAGGATAATAAGGACGATAACAACGAACATAATGACGATAATAACGACGACATTAACGATTATGATAATGACAAAATAACGACGATATTAACGGCGATAATTATGAGGATGATAAGGACGATAACAACGATGATAATGACGATAATAACGACGACATTAGCGACGATGTTTATGACAAAATAACGACGATATTAACGACGATAATTATGAGGATGATAAGGACGATAACAACGATGATAATGACGAAATAACGACGATAATAACGACGACATTAGCGACGATGTTTATGACAAAATAACTACGATATTAACGACGATAATTATGAGGATAATAAGGACGATAACAACGAACATAATGACGATAATAACGACGATATTAACGACGATAATAACGACGTTAATAACGACGATAAAAAGAAGATAATGACAATAATAACGACGATATTATCGATGATATTTATGACGATAACAACGATGATAATGACGATAATAACGACGACATTAACGACGATGATTATGACAAAATAACGACGATATTAACGACGATAATTATGAGGATAATAAGGACGATAACAACGATGATAATGACGATATTAACGACGATATTAACGACGATAATAACGACGTTAATAACGACGATAAAAAGAAGATAATGACAATAATAACGACGATATTATCGATGATATTTATGACGATAACAACGTAGATAATGACGATAATAACGACGACATTAACGACGATAATAACGACGTTAAAAACGACGATAAAAAGAAGATAATGACAATAATAACCACGATATTAACGATGATAATTATGACGATAACAACGAAGATAATGACGATAATAACGACGACATTATCGTCGATGATTATGACAAAATAACGACGATATTAACGACGATAATTATGAGGATGATAAGGATGATAAAAACGATGATAATGACGATAATAACGACGATATTAACGACGATAATAACGACGATATTAACGACGATAATAAAGACAATAAAAAGAAGATAATGACAATAATAACGACGATATTAAAGATAATATTTATGACGATAACAACGTAGATAATGACGATAATAACGACGACATTATCGTCGATGATTATGACAAAATAACGACGATATTAACGACGATAATTATGAGGATGATAAGGATGATAACAACGATGATAATGACGATAATAACGACGATATTAACGACGATAATAACGACGATATTAACGACGATAATAAAGACAATAAAAAGAAGATAATGACAATAATAACGACGATATTAAAGATAATATTTATGACGATAACAACGTAGATAATGACGATAATAACGACGACATTAACGACGATGATTATGACAAAATAACGACGATATTAACGACGATAACTATGAGGATAATAAGGACGATAACAACGATGATAATGACGATATTAACGACGATATTAACGACGATAATAACGACGTTAATAACGACGATAAAAAGAAGATAATGACAATAATAACGACGATATTATCGATGATATTTATGACGATAACAACGATGATAATGACGATAATAACGACGACATTAACGACGATGATTATGACAAAATAACGACGATATTAACGACGATAACTATGAGGATAATAAGGACGATAACAACGATGATAATGACGATATTAACGACGATATTAACGACGATAATAACGACGTTAATAACGACGATAAAAAGAAGATAATGACAATAATAACGACGATATTATTGATGATATTTATGACGATAACAACGATGATAATGACGATAATAACGACGACATTAACGACGATGATTATGACAAAATAACGACGATATTAACGACGATAATTATGAGGATGATAAGGACGATAACAACGATGATAATGACGATATTAACGACGATATTAACGACGATAATAACGACGTTAATAACGACGATAAAAAGAAGATAATGACAATAATAACGACGTTATTATCGATGATATTTATGACGATAACAACGATGATAATGACGATAATAACGACGACATTAACGACGATGATTATGACAAAATAACGACGATATTAACGACGATAATTATGAGGATGATAAGGACGATAACAACGATGATAATGACGAAATAACGACGATAATAACGACGATAATTATGAGGATAATAACGACGATAACAACGATTATAATGACGATATTAACGACGATATTAAAGATAATATTTATGACGATAACAACGTAGATAATGACGATAATAACGACGACATTAACGACGATGATTATGAAAAAATATCGACGATATTAACGACGATAATTATGAGGATAACAAGGACGATAACAACGATTATAATGACGATATTAACGACGATATTAACGACGATAATAACGACGTTAATAACGACGATAAAAAGAAGATAATGACAATAACAACGACGATATTATCGATGATATTTATGACGATAACAACGATGATAATGACGATAATAACGACGACATTAACGACGATGATTATGACAAAATAACGACGATATTAACGACGATAACTATGAGGATAATAAGGACGATAACAACGATGATAATGACGATATTAACGACGATATTAACGACGATAATAACGACGTTAATAACGACGATAAAAAGAAGATAATGACAATAATAACGACGATATTATCGATGATATTTATGACGATAACAACGATGATAATGACGATAATAACGACGACATTAACGACGATGATTATGACAAAATAACGACGATATTAACGACGATAACTATGAGGATAATAAGGACGATAACAACGATTATAATGACGATATTAACGACGATATTAACGACGATAATAACGACGTTAATAACGACGATAAAAAGAAGATAATGACAATAATAACGACGATATTATCGATGATATTTATGACGATAACAACGATGATAATGACGATAATAACGACGACCTTAACGACGATGATTATGACAAAATAACGACGATAATTATGAGGATGATAAGGACGATAACAACGATGATAATGACGAATTAACGACGATAATAACGACGACATTAGCGACGATGTTTATGACAAAATAACTACGATATTAACGACGATAATTATGAGGATAATAAGGACGATAACAACGAACATAATGACGATAATAACGACGACATTAACGACAATGATAATGACAAAATAACGACGATATTAACGGCGATAATTATGAGGATGATAAGGACGATAACAACGATGATAATGACGATAATAACGACGACATTAGCGACGATGTTTATGACAAAATAACGACGATATTAACGACGATAATTATGAGGATGATAAGGACGATAACAACGATGATAATGACGAAATAACGACGATATTAACGACGATAATTATGAGGATGATAAGGACGATAACAACGATGATAATGACGAAATAACGACGATAATAACGACGACATTAGCGACGATGTTTATGACAAAATAACTACGATATTAACGACGATAATTATGAGGATAATAAGGACGATAACAACGAACATAATGACGATAATAACGACGATATTAACGACGATAATAACGACGTTAATAACGACGATAAAAAGAAGATAATGACAATAATAACGACGATATTATCGATGATATTTATGACGATAACAACGATGATAATGACGATAATAACGACGACATTAACGACGATGATTATGACAAAATAACGACGATATTAACGACAATAATTATGAGGATAATAAGGACGATAACAACGATGATAATGACGATATTAACGACGATATTAACGACGATAATAACGACGTTAATAACGACGATAAAAAGAAGATAATGACAATAATAACGACGATATTATCGATGATATTTATGACGATAACAACGTAGATAATGACGATAATAACGACGACATTAACGACGATAATAACGACGTTAAAAACGACGATAAAAAGAAGATAATGACAATAATAACGACGATATTAACGATGATAATTATGACGATAACAACGAAGATAATGACGATAATAACGACGACATTATCGTCGATGATTATGACAAAATAACGACGATATTAACGACGATAATTATGAGGATGATAAGGATGATAACAACGATGATAATGACGATAATAACGACGATATTAACGACGATAATAACGACGATATTAACGACGATAATAAAGACAATAAAAAGAAGATAATGACAATAATAACGACGATATTAAAGATAATATTTATGACGATAACAACGTAGATAATGACGATAATAACGACGACATTATCGTCGATGATTATGACAAAATAACGACGATATTAACGACGATAATTATGAGGATGATAAGGATGATAACAACGATGATAATGACGATAATAACGACGATATTAACGACGATAATAACGACGATATTAACGACGATAATAAAGACAATAAAAAGAAGATAATGACAATAATAACGACGATATTAAAGATAATATTTATGACGATAACAACGTAGATAATGACGATAATAACGACGACATTAACGACGATGATTATGACAAAATAACGACGATATTAACGACGATAACTATGAGGATAATAAGGACGATAACAACGATGATAATGACGATATTAACGACGATATTAACGACGATAATAACGACGTTAATAACGACGATAAAAAGAAGATAATGACAATAATAACGACGATATTATCGATGATATTTATGACGATAACAACGATGATAATGACGATAATAACGACGACATTAACGACGATGATTATGACAAAATAACGACGATATTAACGACGATAACTATGAGGATAATAAGGACGATAACAACGATGATAATGACGATATTAACGACGATATTAACGACGATAATAACGACGTTAATAACGACGATAAAAAGAAGATAATGACAATAATAACGACGATATTATGGATGATATTTATGACGATAACAACGATGATAATGACGATAATAACGACGACATTAACGACGATGATTATGACAAAATAACGACGATATTAACGACGATAATTATGAGGATAATAAGGACGATAACAACGATGATAATGACGATATTAACGACGATATTAACGACGATAATAACGACGTTAATAACGACGATAAAAAGAAGATAATGACAATAATAACGACGATATTATCGATGATATTTATGACGATAACAACGTAGATAATGACGATAATAACGACGACATTAACGACGATAATAACGACGTTAAAAACGACGATAAAAAGAAGATAATGACAATAATAACCACGATATTAACGATGATAATTATGACGATAACAACGAAGATAATGACGATAATAACGACGACATTATCGTCGATGATTATGACAAAATAACGACGATATTAACGACGATAATTATGAGGATGATAAGGATGATAAAAACGATGATAATGACGATAATAACGACGATATTAACGACGATAATAACGACGATATTAACGACGATAATAAAGACAATAAAAAGAAGATAATGACAATAATAACGACGATATTAAAGATAATATTTATGACGATAACAACGTAGATAATGACGATAATAACGACGACATTATCGTCGATGATTATGACAAAATAACGACGATATTAACGACGATAATTATGAGGATGATAAGGATGATAACAACGATGATAATGACGATAATAACGACGATATTAACGACGATAATAACGACGATATTAACGACGATAATAAAGACAATAAAAAGAAGATAATGACAATAATAACGACGATATTAAAGATAATATTTATGACGATAACAACGTAGATAATGACGATAATAACGACGACATTAACGACGATGATTATGACAAAATAACGACGATATTAACGACGATAACTATGAGGATAATAAGGACGATAACAACGATGATAATGACGATATTAACGACGATATTAACGACGATAATAACGACGTTAATAACGACGATAAAAAGAAGATAATGACAATAATAACGACGATATTATCGATGATATTTATGACGATAACAACGATGATAATGACGATAATAACGACGACATTAACGACGATGATTATGACAAAATAACGACGATATTAACGACGATAACTATGAGGATAATAAGGACGATAACAACGATGATAATGACGATATTAACGACGATATTAACGACGATAATAACGACGTTAATAACGACGATAAAAAGAAGATAATGACAATAATAACGACGATATTATTGATGATATTTATGACGATAACAACGATGATAATGACGATAATAACGACGACATTAACGACGATGATTATGACAAAATAACGACGATATTAACGACGATAATTATGAGGATGATAAGGACGATAACAACGATGATAATGACGATATTAACGACGATATTAACGACGATAATAACGACGTTAATAACGACGATAAAAAGAAGATAATGACAATAATAACGACGTTATTATCGATGATATTTATGACGATAACAACGATGATAATGACGATAATAACGACGACATTAACGACGATGATTATGACAAAATAACGACGATATTAACGACGATAATTATGAGGATGATAAGGACGATAACAACGATGATAATGACGAAATAACGACGATAATAACGACGATAATTATGAGGATAATAACGACGATAACAACGATTATAATGACGATATTAACGACGATATTAAAGATAATATTTATGACGATAACAACGTAGATAATGACGATAATAACGACGACATTAACGACGATGATTATGAAAAAATATCGACGATATTAACGACGATAATTATGAGGATAACAAGGACGATAACAACGATTATAATGACGATATTAACGACGATATTAACGACGATAATAACGACGTTAATAACGACGATAAAAAGAAGATAATGACAATAACAACGACGATATTATCGATGATATTTATGACGATAACAACGATGATAATGACGATAATAACGACGACATTAACGACGATGATTATGACAAAATAACGACGATATTAACGACGATAACTATGAGGATAATAAGGACGATAACAACGATGATAATGACGATATTAACGACGATATTAACGACGATAATAACGACGTTAATAACGACGATAAAAAGAAGATAATGACAATAATAACGACGATATTATCGATGATATTTATGACGATAACAACGATGATAATGACGATAATAACGACGACATTAACGACGATGATTATGACAAAATAACGACGATATTAACGACGATAACTATGAGGATAATAAGGACGATAACAACGATTATAATGACGATATTAACGACGATATTAACGACGATAATAACGACGTTAATAACGACGATAAAAAGAAGATAATGACAATAATAACGACGATATTATCGATGATATTTATGACGATAACAACGATGATAATGACGATAATAACGACGACCTTAACGACGATGATTATGACAAAATAACGACGATAATTATGAGGATGATAAGGACGATAACAACGATGATAATGACGAATTAACGACGATAATAACGACGACATTAGCGACGATGTTTATGACAAAATAACTACGATATTAACGACGATAATTATGAGGATAATAAGGACGATAACAACGAACATAATGACGATAATAACGACGATATTAACGACGATAATAACGACGTTAATAACGACGATAAAAAGAAGATAATGACAATAATAACGACGATATTATCGATGATATTTATGACGATAACAACGATGATAATGACGATAATAACGACGACATTAACGACGATGATTATGACAAAATAACGACGATATTAACGACAATAATTATGAGGATAATAAGGACGATAACAACGATGATAATGACGATATTAACGACGATATTAACGACGATAATAACGACGTTAATAACGACGATAAAAAGAAGATAATGACAATAATAACGACGATATTATCGATGATATTTATGACGATAACAACGTAGATAATGACGATAATAACGACGACATTAACGACGATAATAACGACGTTAAAAACGACGATAAAAAGAAGATAATGACAATAATAACGACGATATTAACGATGATAATTATGACGATAACAACGAAGATAATGACGATAATAACGACGACATTATCGTCGATGATTATGACAAAATAACGACGATATTAACGACGATAATTATGAGGATGATAAGGATGATAACAACGATGATAATGACGATAATAACGACGATATTAACGACGATAATAACGACGATATTAACGACGATAATAAAGACAATAAAAAGAAGATAATGACAATAATAACGACGATATTAAAGATAATATTTATGACGATAACAACGTAGATAATGACGATAATAACGACGACATTATCGTCGATGATTATGACAAAATAACGACGATATTAACGACGATAATTATGAGGATGATAAGGATGATAACAACGATGATAATGACGATAATAACGACGATATTAACGACGATAATAACGACGATATTAACGACGATAATAAAGACAATAAAAAGAAGATAATGACAATAATAACGACGATATTAAAGATAATATTTATGACGATAACAACGTAGATAATGACGATAATAACGACGACATTAACGACGATGATTATGACAAAATAACGACGATATTAACGACGATAACTATGAGGATAATAAGGACGATAACAACGATGATAATGACGATATTAACGACGATATTAACGACGATAATAACGACGTTAATAACGACGATAAAAAGAAGATAATGACAATAATAACGACGATATTATCGATGATATTTATGACGATAACAACGATGATAATGACGATAATAACGACGACATTAACGACGATGATTATGACAAAATAACGACGATATTAACGACGATAACTATGAGGATAATAAGGACGATAACAACGATGATAATGACGATATTAACGACGATATTAACGACGATAATAACGACGTTAATAACGACGATAAAAAGAAGATAATGACAATAATAACGACGATATTATGGATGATATTTATGACGATAACAACGATGATAATGACGATAATAACGACGACATTAACGACGATGATTATGACAAAATAACGACGATATTAACGACGATAATTATGAGGATAATAAGGACGATAACAACGATGATAATGACGATATTAACGACGATATTAACGACGATAATAACGACGTTAATAACGACGATAAAAAGAAGATAATGACAATAATAACGACGATATTATTGATGATATTTATGACGATAACAACGATGATAATGACGATAATAACGACGACATTAACGACGATGATTATGACAAAATAACGACGATATTAACGACGATAATTATGAGGATGATAAGGACGATAACAACGATGATAATGACGAAATAACGACGATAATAACGACGATAATTATGAGGATAATAACGACGATAACAACGATTATAATGACGATATTAACGACGATATTAAAGATAATATTTATGACGATAACAACGTAGATAATGACGATAATAACGACGACATTAACGACGATGATTATGACAAAATAACGACGATATTAACGACGATAACTATGAGGATAATAAGGACGATAACAACGATGATAATGACGATATTAACGACGATATTAACGACGATAATAACGACGTTAATAACGACGATAAAAAGAAGATAATGACAATAATAACGACGATATTATCGATGATATTTATGACGATAACAACGATGATAATGACGATAATAACGACGACATTAACGACGATGATTATGACAAAATAACGACGATATTAACGACGATAACTATGAGGATAATAAGGACGATAACAACGATGATAATGACGATATTAACGACGATATTAACGACGATAATAACGACGTTAATAACGACGATAAAAAGAAGATAATGACAATAATAACGACGATATTATCGATGATATTTATGACGATAACAACGTAGATAATGACCATAATAACGACGACATTAACGACGATGATTATGACAAAATAACGACGATATTAACGACGATAATTATGAGGATAATAAGGACGATAACAACGATGATAATGACGATATTAACGACGATAAAAAGAAGATAATGACAATAATAACGACGATATTAACGATGATAATTATGACGATAACAACGAAGATAATGACGATAATAACGACGACATAAACGACGATAATAACGACGTTAATAACGACGATAAAAAGAAGATAATGACAATAATAACGACGATATTAACGATGATAATTATGACGATAACAACGAAGATAATGACGATAATAACGACGACATTATCGTCGATGATTATGACAAAATAACGACGATATTAACGACGATAATTATGAGGATGATAAGGATGATAACAACGATGATAATGACGATAATAACGACGATATTAACGACGATAATAACGACGATATTAACGACGATAATAAAGACAATAAAAAGAAGATAATGACAATAATAACGACGATATTAAAGATAATATTTATGACGATAACAACGTAGATAATGACGATAATAACGACGACATTAACGACGATGATTATGACAAAATAACGACGATATTAACGACGATAACTATGAGGATAATAAGGACGATAACAACGATGATAATGACGATATTAACGACGATATTAACGACGATAATAACGACGTTAATAACGACGATAAAAAGAAGATAATGACATTAATAACGACGATATTATCGATGATATTTATGACGATAACAACGATGATAATGACGATAATAACGACGACATTAACGACGATGATTATGACAAAATAACGACGATATTAACGACGATAATTATGAGGATGATAAGGACGATAACAACGATGATAATGACGATATTAACGACGATAATAACGACGTTAATAACGACGATAAAAAGAAGATAATGACAATAATAACGACGATATTATCGATGATATTTATGACGATAACAACGTAGATAATGACCATAATAACGACGACATTAACGACGATGATTATGAGGATGATAAGGACGATAACAACGATGATAATGTCGATATTAACGACGATAATAACGACGATAAAAAGAAGATAATGACAATAATAACGACGATATTAACGATGATAATTATGACGATAACAACGAAGATAATGACGATAATAACGACGACATTATCGTCGATGATTATGACAAAATAACGACGATATTAACGACGATAATTATGAGGATGATAAGGATGATAACAACGATGATAATGACAATAATAACGACGATATTATCGATGATATTTATGACGATAACAACGATGATAATGACGATAATAACGACGACATTAACGACGATGATTATGACAAAATAACGACGATATTAACGACGATAACTATGAGGATAATAAGGACGATAACAACGATGATAATGACGATATTAACGACGATATTAACGACGATAATAACGACGTTAATAACGACGATAAAAAGAAGATAATGACAATAATAACGACGATATTATTGATGATATTTATGACGATAACAACGATGATAATGACGATAATAACGACGACATTAACGACGATGATTATGACAAAATAACGACGATGTTAACGACGATAATTATGAGGATGATAAGGACGATAACAACGATGATAATGACGATATTAACGACGATATTAACGACGATAATAACGACGTTAATAACGACGATAAAAAGAAGATAATGACAATAATAACGACGATATTATCGATGATATTTATGACGATAACAACGATGATAATGACGATAATAACGACGACATTAACGACGATGATTATGACAAAATAACGACGATATTAACGACGATAATTATGAGGATGATAAGGACGATAACAACGATGATAATGACGAAATAACGACGATAATAACGACGATAATTATGAGGATAATAACGACGATAACAACGATTATAATGACGATATTAACGACGATATTAAAGATAATATTTATGACGATAACAACGTAGATAATGACGATAATAACGACGACATTAACGACGATGATTATGACAAAATAACGACGATATTAACGACGATAATTATGAGGATAACAAGGACGATAACAACGATTATAATGACGATATTAACGACGATATTAACGACGATAATAACGACGTTAATAACGACGATAAAAAGAAGATAATGACAATAACAACGACGATATTATCGATGATATTTATGACGATAACAACGATGATAATGACGATAATAACGACGACATTAACGACGATGATTATGACAAAATAACGACGATATTAACGACGATAACTATGAGGATAATAAGGACGATAACAACGATGATAATGACGATATTAACGACGATATTAACGACGATAATAACGACGTTAATAACGACGATAAAAAGAAGATAATGACAATAATAACGACGATATTATCGATGATATTTATGACGATAACAACGATGATAATGACGATAATAACGACGACATTAACGACGATGATTATGACAAAATAACGACGATATTAACGACGATAATTATGAGGATAATAAGGACGATAACAACGATGATAATGACGATATTAACGACGATATTAACGACGATAATAACGACGTTAATAACGACGATAAAAAGAAGATAATGACAATAATAACGACGATATTATTGATGATATTTATGACGATAACAACGATGATAATGACGATAATAACGACGACATTAACGACGATGATTATGACAAAATAACGACGATATTAACGACGATAATTATGAGGATGATAAGGACGATAACAACGATGATAATGACGATATTAACGACGATATTAACGACGATAATAACGACGTTAATAACGACGATAAAAAGAAGATAATGACAATAATAACGACGATATTATCGATGATATTTATGACGATAACAACGATGATAATGACGATAATAACGACGACATTAACGACGATGATTATGACAAAATAACGACGATATTAACGACGATAATTATGAGGATGATAAGGACGATAACAACGATGATAATGACGAAATAACGACGATAATAACGACGATAATTATGAGGATAATAACGACGATAACAACGATTATAATGACGATATTAACGACGATATTAAAGATAATATTTATGACGATAACAACGTAGATAATGACGATAATAACGACGACATTAACGACGATGATTATGACAAAATAACGACGATATTAACGACGATAATTATGAGGATAACAAGGACGATAACAACGATTATAATGACGATATTAACGACGATATTAACGACGATAATAACGACGTTAATAACGACGATAAAAAGAAGATAATGACAATAACAACGACGATATTATCGATGATATTTATGACGATAACAACGATGATAATGACGATAATAACGACGACATTAACGACGATGATTATGACAAAATAACGACGATATTAACGACGATAACTATGAGGATAACAAGGACGATAACAACGATTATAATGACGATATTAACGACGATATTAACGACGATAATAACGACGTTAATAACGACGATAAAAAGAAGATAATGACAATAACAACGACGATATTATCGATGATATTTATGACGATAACAACGATGATAATGACGATAATAACGACGACATTAACGACGATGATTATGACAAAATAACGACGATATTAACGACGATAACTATGAGGATAATAAGGACGATAACAACGATGATAATGACGATATTAACGACGATATTAACGACGATAATAACGACGTTAATAACGACGATAAAAAGAAGATAATGACAATAATAACGACGATATTATCGATGATATTTATGACGATAACAACGATGATAATGACGATAATAACGACGACATTAACGACGATGATTATGACAAAATAACGACGATATTAACGACGATAATTATGAGGATAATAAGGACGATAACAACGATGATAATGACGATATTAACGACGATATTAACGACGATAATAACGACGTTAATAACGACGATAAAAAGAAGATAATGACAATAATAACGACGATATTATCGATGATATTTATGACGATAACAACGATGATAATGACGATAATAACGACGACATTAACGACGATGATTATGACAAAATAACGACGATATTAACGACGATAATTATGAGGATGATAAGGACGATAACAACGATGATAATGACGATATTAACGACGATATTAACGACGATAAAAAGAAGATAATGACAATAATAACGACGATATTAACGATGATAATTATGACGATAACAACGAAGATAATGACGATAATAACGACGACATTAACGACGATAATAACGACGTTAAGAACGACGATAAAAAGAAGATAATGACAATAATAACGACGATATTATCGATGATATTTATGACGATAACAACGATGATAATGACGATAATAACGACGACATTAACGACGATGATTATGACAAAATAACGACGATATTAACGACGATAATTATGAGGATGATAAGGACGATAACAACGATGATAATGACGAAATAACGACGATAATTATGAGGATAATAACGACGATAACAACGATTATAATGACGATATTAACGACGATATTAAAGATAATATTTATGACGATAACAACGTAGATAATGACGATAATAACGACGACATTAACGACGATGATTATGACAAAATAACGACGATATTAACGACGATAATTATGAGGATAACAAGGACGATAACAACGATTATAATGACGATATTAACGACGATATTAACGACGATAATAACGACGTTAATAACGACGATAAAAAGAAGATAATGACAATAATAACGACGATATTATCGATGATATTTATGACGATAACAACGATGATAATGACGATAATAACGACGACATTAACGACGATGATTATGACAAAATAACGACGATATTAACGACGATAACTATGAGGATAATAAGGACGATAACAACGATGATAATGACGATATTAACGACGATATTAACGACGATAATAACGACGTTAATAACGACGATAAAAAGAAGATAATGACAATAATAACGACGATATTATCGATGATATTTATGACGATAACAACGATGATAATGAGGATAATAACGACGACATTAACGACGATGATTATGACAAAATAACGACGATATTAACGACGATAATTATGAGGATGATAAGGACGATAACAACGATGATAATGACGATAATAACGACGACATTAGCGACGATGTTTATGACAAAATAACGACGATATTAACGAAGATAACTATGAGGATAATAAGGACGATAACAACGATGATAATGACGATATTAACGACGATATTAACGACGATAATAACGACGTTAATAACGACGATAAAAAGAAGATAATGACAATAATAACGACGATATTATCGATGATATTTATGACGATAACAACGATGATAATGACGATAATAACGACGACATTAACGACGATGATTATGACAAAATAACGACGATATTAACGACGATAATTATGAGGATGATAAGGACGATAACAACGATGATAATGACGAAATAACGACGATAATTATGAGGATAATAACGACGATAACAACGATTATAATGACGATATTAACGACGATATTAAAGATAATATTTATGACGATAACAACGTAGATAATGACGATAATAACGACGACATTAACGACGATGATTATGACAAAATAACGACGATATTAACGACGATAATTATGAGGATAACAAGGACGATAACAACGATTATAATGACGATATTAACGACGATATTAACGACGATAATAACGACGTTAATAACGACGATAAAAAGAAGATAATGACAATAATAACGACGATATTATCGATGATATTTATGACGATAACAACGATGATAATGACGATAATAACGACGACATTAACGACGATGATTATGACAAAATAACGACGATATTAACGACGATAACTATGAGGATAATAAGGACGATAACAACGATGATAATGACGATATTAACGACGATATTAACGACGATAATTATGAGGATAATAAGGACGATAACAACGATGATAATGACGATATTAACGACGATATTAACGACGATAATAACGACGTTAATAACGACGATAAAAAGAAGATAATGACAATAATAACGACGATATTATCGATGATATTTATGACGATAACAACGATGATAATGACGATAATAACGACGACATTAACGACGATGATTATGACAAAATAACGACGACATTAACGACGATGATTATGACAAAATAACGACGATATTAACGACGATAATTATGAGGATAATAAGGACGATAACAACGATGATAATGACGATATTAACGACGATATTAACGACGATAATAACGACGATAACAACGATGATAATGACGAAATAACGACGATAATAACGACGATAATTATGACAAAATAACGACGATATTAACGACGATAATTATGAGGATAATAAGGACGATAACAACGATGATAATGACGATATTAACGACGATATTAACGACGATAATAACGACGATAACAACGATGATAATGACGAAATAACGACGATAATAACGACGATAATTATGAGGATAATAACGACGATAACAACGATTATAATGACGATATTAACGACGACATTAGCGACGATGTTTATGACAAAATAACGACGATATTAACGACGATAACTATGAGGATAATAAGGACGATAACAACGATTATAATGACGATATTAACGACGATATTAACAACGATAATAACGACGTTAATAACGACGATAAAAAGAAGATAATGACAATAATAACGACGATATTATCGATGATATTTATGACGATAACAACGTAGTTAATGACGATAATAACGACGACATTAACGACGATGATTATGACAAAATAACGACGATATTAACGACGATAATTATGAGGATAATAAGGACGATAACTACGATGATAATGACGATAATAACGACGACATTAACGACGATGATTATGACAAAATAACGACGATATTAACGACGATAATTATGAGGATGATAAGGACGATAACAACGATGATAATGACGATAATAACGACGAGATTAGCGACGATGTTTATGACAAAATAACGACGATATTAACGACGATAATTATGAGTATAATAAGGACGATAACAACGATGATAATGACGATAATAACGACGACATTAACGACGATGATTATGACAAAATAACGACGATATTAACGACGATAATTATGAGGATGATAAGGACGATAACAACGATGATAATGACGATATTAACGACGATATTAACGACGATAATAACGACGTTAATAACGACGATAAAAAGAAGATAATGACAATAATAACGACGATATTATCGATGATATTTATGACGATAACAACGTAGATAATGACGATAATAACGACGACATTAACGACGATGATTATGACAAAATAACGACGATATTAACGACGATAATTATGAGGATGATAAGGACGATAACAACGATGATAATGACGATAATAACGACGACATTAACAACGATGATTGTGACAAAATAACGACGATATTAACGACGATAATTATGAGGATAATAAGGACGATAACAACGATGATAATGACGATATTAACGACGATAATAACGACGATAACAACGATGATAATGACGAAATAACGACGATAATAACGACGATAATTATGAGGATAATAACGACGATAACAACGATGACAATGACGATAATAACGACGATATTAACGACGATAACAACGATGATAATAACGATAATAACGACGATATTAACGACGATAATTATGAGCATAATAAGGACGATAACAACGATGATAATGACGATATTAACGACGATATTAACGACGATAATAACGACGTTAATAACGACGATAAATAGAAGATAATGACAATAATAACGACGATATTATCGATGATATTTATGACGATAACAACGATGATAATGACGATAATAACGACGACATTAACGACGATGATTATGACAAAATAACGACGATATTAACGACGATAATTATGAGGATAATAAGGACGATAACAACGATGATAATGACGATATTAACGACGATATTAACGACGATAATAACGACGTTAATAACGACGATAAAAAGAAGATAATGACAATAATAACGACGATATTATCGATGATATTTATGACGATAACAACGATGATAATGACGATAATAACGACGACATTAACGACGATGATTATGACAAAATAACGACGATATTAACGACGATAACTATGAGGATAATAAGGACGATAACAACGATGATAATGACGATATTAACGACGATATTAACGACGATAATAACGACGTTAATAACGACGATAAAAAGAAGATAATGACAATAATAACGACGATATTATCGATGATATTTATGACGATAACAACGATGATAATGAGGATAATAACGACGACATTAACGACGATGATTATGACAAAATAACGACGATATTAACGACGATAATTATGAGGATGATAAGGACGATAACAACGATGATAATGACGATAATAACGACGACATTAGCGACGATGTTTATGACAAAATAACGACGATATTAACGAAGATAACTATGAGGATAATAAGGACGATAACAACGATGATAATGACGATATTAACGACGATATTAACGACGATAATAACGACGTTAATAACGACGATAAAAAGAAGATAATGACAATAATAACGACGATATTATCGATGATATTTATGACGATAACAACGATGATAATGACGATAATAACGACGACATTAACGACGATGATTATGACAAAATAACGACGATATTAACGACGATAATTATGAGGATAATAAGGACGATAACAACGATGATAATGACGATATTAACGACGATATTAACGACGATAATAACGACGATAACAACGATGATAATGACGAAATAACGACGATAATAACGACGATAATTATGACAAAATAACGACGATATTAACGACGATAATTATGAGGATAATAAGGACGATAACAACGATGATAATGACGATATTAACGACGATATTAACGACGATAATAACGACGATAACAACGATGATAATGACGAAATAACGACGATAATAACGACGATAATTATGAGGATAATAACGACGATAACAACGATTATAATGACGATATTAACGACGACATTAGCGACGATGTTTATGACAAAATAACGACGATATTAACGACGATAACTATGAGGATAATAAGGACGATAACAACGATTATAATGACGATATTAACGACGATATTAACAACGATAATAACGACGTTAATAACGACGATAAAAAGAAGATAATGACAATAATAACGATGATATTATCGATGATATTTATGACGATAACAACGTAGTTAATGACGATAATAACGACGACATTAACGACGATGATTATGACAAAATAACGACGATATTAACGACGATAATTATGAGGATAATAAGGACGATAACTACGATGATAATGACGATAATAACGACGACATTAACGACGATGATTATGACAAAATAACGACGATATTAACGACGATAATTATGAGGATGATAAGGACGATAACAACGATGATAATGACGATAATAACGACGAGATTAGCGACGATGTTTATGACAAAATAACGACGATATTAACGACGATAATTATGAGTATAATAAGGACGATAACAACGATGATAATGACGATAATAACGACGACATTAACGACGATGATTATGACAAAATAACGACGATATTAACGACGATAATTATGAGGATGATAAGGACGATAACAACGATGATAATGACGATATTAACGACGATATTAACGACGATAATAACGACGTTAATAACGACGATAAAAAGAAGATAATGACAATAATAACGACGATATTATCGATGATATTTATGACGATAACAACGTAGATAATGACGATAATAACGACGACATTAACGACGATGATTATGACAAAATAACGACGATATTAACGACGATAATTATGAGGATGATAAGGACGATAACAACGATGATAATGACGATAATAACGACGACATTAACAACGATGATTGTGACAAAATAACGACGATATTAACGACGATAATTATGAGGATAATAAGGACGATAACAACGATGATAATGACGATATTAACGACGATAATAACGACGATAACAACGATGATAATGACGAAATAACGACGATAATAACGACGATAATTATGAGGATAATAACGACGATAACAACGATGACAATGACGATAATAACGACGATATTAACGACGATAACAACGATGATAATAACGATAATAACGACGATATTAACGACGATAATTATGAGGATGATAAGGACGATAACAACGATGATAATGACGATATTAACGACGATATTAACGACGATAATAACGACGTTAATAACGACGATAAATAGAAGATAATGACAATAATAACGACGATATTATCGATGATATTTATGACGATAACAACGATGATAATGACGATAATAACGACGACATTAACGACGATGATTATGACAAAATAACGACGATATTAACGACGATAATTATGAGGATAATAAGGACGATAACAACGATGATAATGACGATATTAACGACGATATTAACGACGATAATAACGACGTTAATAACGACGATAAAAAGAAGATAATGACAATAATAACGACGATATTATCGATGATATTTATGACGATAACAACGATGATAATGACGATAATAACGACGACATTAACGACGATGATTATGACAAAATAACGACGATATTAACGACGATAACTATGAGGATAATAAGGACGATAACAACGATGATAATGACGATATTAACGACGATATTAACGACGATAATAACGACGTTAATAACGACGATAAAAAGAAGATAATGACAATAATAACGACGATATTATCGATGATATTTATGACGATAACAACGATGATAATGAGGATAATAACGACGACATTAACGACGATGATTATGACAAAATAACGACGATATTAACGACGATAATTATGAGGATGATAAGGACGATAACAACGATGATAATGACGATAATAACGACGACATTAGCGACGATGTTTATGACAAAATAACGACGATATTAACGAAGATAACTATGAGGATAATAAGGACGATAACAACGATGATAATGACGATATTAACGACGATATTAACGACGATAATAACGACGTTAATAACGACGATAAAAAGAAGATAATGACAATAATAACGACGATATTATCGATGATATTTATGACGATAACAACGATGATAATGACGATAATAACGACGACATTAACGACGATGATTATGACAAAATAACGACGATATTAACGACGATAATTATGAGGATGATAAGGACGATAACAACGATGATAATGACGAAATAACGACGATAATTATGAGGATAATAACGACGATAACAACGATTATAATGACGATATTAACGACGATATTAAAGATAATATTTATGACGATAACAACGTAGATAATGACGATAATAACGACGACATTAACGACGATGATTATGACAAAATAACGACGATATTAAAGACGATAATTATGAGGATAACAAGGACGATAACAACGATTATAATGACGATATTAACGACGATATTAACGACGATAATAACGACGTTAATAACGACGATAAAAAGAAGATAATGACAATAATAACGACGATATTATCGATGATATTTATGACGATAACAACGATGATAATGACGATAATAACGACGACATTAACGACGATGATTATGACAAAATAACGACGATATTAACGACGATAACTATGAGGATAATAAGGACGATAACAACGATGATAATGACGATATTAACGACGATATTAACGACGATAATTATGAGGATAATAAGGACGATAACAACGATGATAATGACGATATTAACGACGATATTAACGACGATAATAACGACGATAACAACGATGATAATGACGAAATAACGACGATAATAACGACGATAATTATGACAAAATAACGACGATATTAACGACGATAATTATGAGGATAATAAGGACGATAACAACGATGATAATGACGATATTAACGACGATATTAACGACGATAATAACGACGATAACAACGATGATAATGACGAAATAACGACGATAATAACGACGATAATTATGAGGATAATAACGACGATAACAACGATTATAATGACGATATTAACGACGACATTAGCGACGATGTTTATGACAAAATAACGACGATATTAACGACGATAACTATGAGGATAATAAGGACGATAACAACGATTATAATGACGATATTAACGACGATATTAACAACGATAATAACGACGTTAATAACGACGATAAAAAGAAGATAATGACAATAATAACGACGATATTATCGATGATATTTATGACGATAACAACGTAGTTAATGACGATAATAACGACGACATTAACGACGATGATTATGACAAAATAACGACGATATTAACGACGATAATTATGAGGATAATAAGGACGATAACTACGATGATAATGACGATAATAACGACGACATTAACGACGATGATTATGACAAAATAACGACGATATTAACGACGATAATTATGAGGATGATAAGGACGATAACAACGATGATAATGACGATAATAACGACGAGATTAGCGACGATGTTTATGACAAAATAACGACGATATTAACGACGATAATTATGAGTATAATAAGGACGATAACAACGATGATAATGACGATAATAACGACGACATTAACGACGATGATTATGACAAAATAACGACGATATTAACGACGATAATTATGAGGATGATAAGGACGATAACAACGATGATAATGACGATATTAACGACGATATTAACGACGATAATAACGACGTTAATAACGACGATAAAAAGAAGATAATGACAATAATAACGACGATATTATCGATGATATTTATGACGATAACAACGATGATAATGACGATAATAACGACGACATTAACGACGATGATTATGACAAAATAACGACGATATTAACGACGATAACTATGAGGATAATAAGGACGATAACAACGATGATAATGACGATATTAACGACGATATTAACGACGATAATTATGAGGATAATAAGGACGATAACAACGATGATAATGACGATATTAACGACGATATTAACGACGATAATAACGACGATAACAACGATGATAATGACGAAATAACGACGATAATAACGACGATAATTATGACAAAATAACGACGATATTAACGACGATAATTATGAGGATAATAAGGACGATAACAACGATGATAATGACGATATTAACGACGATATTAACGACGATAATAACGACGATAACAACGATGATAATGACGAAATAACGACGATAATAACGACGATAATTATGAGGATAATAACGACGATAACAACGATTATAATGACGATATTAACGACGACATTAGCGACGATGTTTATGACAAAATAACGACGATATTAACGACGATAACTATGAGGATAATAAGGACGATAACAACGATTATAATGACGATATTAACGACGATATTAACAACGATAATAACGACGTTAATAACGACGATAAAAAGAAGATAATGACAATAATAACGACGATATTATCGATGATATTTATGACGATAACAACGTAGTTAATGACGATAATAACGACGACATTAACGACGATGATTATGACAAAATAACGACGATATTAACGACGATAATTATGAGGATAATAAGGACGATAACTACGATGATAATGACGATAATAACGACGACATTAACGACGATGATTATGACAAAATAACGACGATATTAACGACGATAATTATGAGGATGATAAGGACGATAACAACGATGATAATGACGATAATAACGACGAGATTAGCGACGATGTTTATGACAAAATAACGACGATATTAACGACGATAATTATGAGTATAATAAGGACGATAACAACGATGATAATGACGATAATAACGACGACATTAACGACGATGATTATGACAAAATAACGACGATATTAACGACGATAATTATGAGGATGATAAGGACGATAACAACGATGATAATGACGATATTAACGACGATATTAACGACGATAATAACGACGTTAATAACGACGATAAAAAGAAGATAATGACAATAATAACGACGATATTATCGATGATATTTATGACGATAACAACGATGATAATGACGATAATAACGACGACATTAACGACGATGATTATGACAAAATAACGACGATATTAACGACGATAATTATGAGGATAATAAGGACGATAACAACGATGATAATGACGATATTAACGACGATATTAACGACGATAATAACGACGTTAATAACGACGATAAAAAGAAGATAATGACAATAATAACGACGATATTATCGATGATATTTATGACGATAACAACGATGATAATGACGATAATAACGACGACATTAACGACGATGATTATGACAAAATAACGACGATATTAACGACGATAACTATGAGGATAATAAGGACGATAACAACGATGATAATGACGATATTAACGACGATATTAACGACGATAATAACGACGTTAATAACGACGATAAAAAGAAGATAATGACAATAATAACGACGATATTATCGATGATATTTATGACGATAACAACGATGATAATGAGGATAATAACGACGACATTAACGACGATGATTATGACAAAATAACGACGATATTAACGACGATAATTATGAGGATGATAAGGACGATAACAACGATGATAATGACGATAATAACGACGACATTAGCGACGATGTTTATGACAAAATAACGACGATATTAACGAAGATAACTATGAGGATAATAAGGACGATAACAACGATGATAATGACGATATTAACGACGATATTAACGACGATAATAACGACGTTAATAACGACGATAAAAAGAAGATAATGACAATAATAACGACGATATTATCGATGATATTTATGACGATAACAACGATGATAATGACGATAATAACGACGACATTAACGACGATGATTATGACAAAATAACGACGATATTAACGACGATAATTATGAGGATGATAAGGACGATAACAACGATGATAATGACGAAATAACGACGATAATTATGAGGATAATAACGACGATAACAACGATTATAATGACGATATTAACGACGATATTAAAGATAATATTTATGACGATAACAACGTAGATAATGACGATAATAACGACGACATTAACGACGATGATTATGACAAAATAACGACGATATTAAAGACAATAATTATGAGGATAACAAGGACGATAACAACGATTATAATGACGATATTAACGACGATATTAACGACGATAATAACGACGTTAATAACGACGATAAAAAGAAGATAATGACAATAATAACGACGATATTATTGATGATATTTATGACGATAACAACGATGATAATGACGATAATAACGACGACATTAACGACGATGATTATGACAAAATAACGACGATATTAACGACGATAATTATGAGGATGATAAGGACGATAACAACGATGATAATGACGAAATAACGACGATAATAACGACGATAATTATGAGGATAATAACGACGATAACAACGATTATAATGACGATATTAACGACGATATTAAAGATAATATTTATGACGATAACAACGTAGATAATGACGATAATAACGACGACATTAACGACGATGATTATGACAAAATAACGACGATATTAACGACGATAATTATGAGGATAACAAGGACGATAACAACGATTATAATGACGATAATAACGACGATATTAACGACGATAATAACGACGTTAATAACGACGATAAAAAGAAGATAATGACAATAACAACGACGATATTATCGATGATATTTATGACGATAACAACGATGATAATGACGATAATAACGACGACATTAACGACGATGATTATGACAAAATAACGACGATATTAACGACGATAACTATGAGGATAATAAGGACGATAACAACGATGATAATGACGATATTAACGACGATATTAACGACGATAATAACGACGTTAATAACGACGATAAAAAGAAGATAATGACAATAATAACGACGATATTATCGATGATATTTATGACGATAACAACGATGATAATGACGATAATAACGACGACATTAACGACGATGATTATGACAAAATAACGACGATATTAACGACGATAATTATGAGGATAATAAGGACGATAACAACGATGATAATGACGATATTAACGACGATATTAACGACGATAATAACGACGTTAATAACGACGATAAAAAGAAGATAATGACAATAATAACGACGATATTATTGATGATATTTATGACGATAACAACGATGATAATGACGATAATAACGACGACATTAACGACGATGATTATGACAAAATAACGACGATATTAACGACGATAATTATGAGGATGATAAGGACGATAACAACGATGATAATGACGAAATAACGACGATAATAACGACGATAATTATGAGGATAATAACGACGATAACAACGATTATAATGACGATATTAACGACGATATTAAAGATAATATTTATGACGATAACAACGTAGATAATGACGATAATAACGACGACATTAACGACGATGATTATGACAAAATAACGACGATATTAACGACGATAACTATGAGGATAATAAGGACGATAACAACGATGATAATGACGATATTAACGACGATATTAACGACGATAATTATGAGGATAATAAGGACGATAACAACGATGATAATGACGATATTAACGACGATATTAACGACGATAATAACGACGATAACAACGATGATAATGACGAAATAACGACGATAATAACGACGATAATTATGACAAAATAACGACGATATTAACGACGATAATTATGAGGATAATAAGGACGATAACAACGATGATAATGACGATATTAACGACGATATTAACGACGATAATAACGACGATAACAACGATGATAATGACGAAATAACGACGATAATAACGACGATAATTATGAGGATAATAACGACGATAACAACGATTATAATGACGATATTAACGACGACATTAGCGACGATGTTTATGACAAAATAACGACGATATTAACGACGATAACTATGAGGATAATAAGGACGATAACAACGATTATAATGACGATATTAACGACGATATTAACAACGATAATAACGACGTTAATAACGACGATAAAAAGAAGATAATGACAATAATAACGACGATATTATCGATGATATTTATGACGATAACAACGTAGTTAATGACGATAATAACGACGACATTAACGACGATGATTATGACAAAATAACGACGATATTAACGACGATAATTATGAGGATAATAAGGACGATAACTACGATGATAATGACGATAATAACGACGACATTAACGACGATGATTATGACAAAATAACGACGATATTAACGACGATAATTATGAGGATGATAAGGACGATAACAACGATGATAATGACGATAATAACGACGAGATTAGCGACGATGTTTATGACAAAATAACGACGATATTAACGACGATAATTATGAGTATAATAAGGACGATAACAACGATGATAATGACGATAATAACGACGACATTAACGACGATGATTATGACAAAATAACGACGATATTAACGACGATAATTATGAGGATGATAAGGACGATAACAACGATGATAATGACGATATTAACGACGATATTAACGACGATAATAACGACGTTAATAACGACGATAAAAAGAAGATAATGACAATAATAACGACGATATTATCGATGATATTTATGACGATAACAACGTAGATAATGACGATAATAACGACGACATTAACGACGATGATTATGACAAAATAACGACGATATTAACGACGATAATTATGAGGATGATAAGGACGATAACAACGATGATAATGACGATAATAACGACGACATTAACAACGATGATTGTGACAAAATAACGACGATATTAACGACGATAATTATGAGGATAATAAGGACGATAACAACGATGATAATGACGATATTAACGACGATAATAACGACGATAACAACGATGATAATGACGAAATAACGACGATAATAACGACGATAATTATGAGGATAATAACGACGATAACAACGATGACAATGACGATAATAACGACGATATTAACGACGATAACAACGATGATAATAACGATAATAACGACGATATTAACGACGATAATTATGAGCATAATAAGGACGATAACAACGATGATAATGACGATATTAACGACGATATTAACGACGATAATAACGACGTTAATAACGACGATAAATAGAAGATAATGACAATAATAACGACGATATTATCGATGATATTTATGACGATAACAACGATGATAATGACGATAATAACGACGACATTAACGACGATGATTATGACAAAATAACGACGATATTAACGACGATAATTATGAGGATAATAAGGACGATAACAACGATGATAATGACGATATTAACGACGATATTAACGACGATAATAACGACGTTAATAACGACGATAAAAAGAAGATAATGACAATAATAACGACGATATTATCGATGATATTTATGACGATAACAACGATGATAATGACGATAATAACGACGACATTAACGACGATGATTATGACAAAATAACGACGACATTAACGACGATGATTATGACAAAATAACGACGATATTAACGACGATAATTATGAGGATAATAAGGACGATAACAACGATGATAATGACGATATTAACGACGATATTAACGACGATAATAACGACGATAACAACGATGATAATGACGAAATAACGACGATAATAACGACGATAATTATGACAAAATAACGACGATATTAACGACGATAATTATGAGGATAATAAGGACGATAACAACGATGATAATGACGATATTAACGACGATATTAACGACGATAATAACGACGATAACAACGATGATAATGACGAAATAACGACGACATTAACGACGATGATTATGACAAAATAACGACGATATTAACGACGATAATTATGAGGATGATAAGGACGATAACAACGATGATAATGACGATATTAACGACGATATTATCGACGATAAAAAGAAGATAATGACAATAATAACGACGATATTAACGATGATAATTATGACGATAACAACGAAGATAATGACGATAATAACGACGACATTAACGACGATAATAACGACGTTAAAAACGACGATAAAAAGAAGATAATGACAATAATAACGACGATATTATCGATGATATTTATGACGATAACAACGTAGATAATGACGATAATAACGACGACATTAACGTCGATGATTATGACAAAATAACGACGATATTAACGACGATAATTATGAGGATGATAAGGACGATAACAACGATGATAATGACGATATTAACGACGATATTAACGACGATAATAACGACGTTAATAACGACGATAAAAAGAAGATAATGACAATAATAACGACGATATTATCGATGATATTTATGACGATAACAACGTAGATAATGACCATAATAACGACGACATTAACGACGATGATTATGAGGATGATAAGGACGATAACAACGATGATAATGTCGATATTAACGACGATAATAACGACGATAAAAAGAAGATAATGACAATAATAACGACGATATTAACGATGATAATTATGACGATAACAACGAAGATAATGACGATAATAACGACGACATTATCGTCGATGATTATGACAAAATAACGACGATATTAACGACGATAATTATGAGGATGATAAGGATGATAACAACGATGATAATGACGATAATAACGACGATATTAACGACGATAATAACGACGATATTAACGACGATAATAAAGACAATAAAAAGAAGATAATGACAATAATAACGACGATATTAAAGATAATATTTATGACGATAACAACGTAGATAATGACGATAATAACGACGACATTAACGACGATGATTATGACAAAATAACGACGATATTAACGACGATAACTATGAGGATAATAAGGACGATAACAACGATGATAATGACGATATTAACGACGATATTAACGACGATAATAACGACGTTAATAACGACGATAAAAAGAAGATAATGACAATAATAACGACGATATTATCGATGATATTTATGACGATAACAACGATGATAATGACGATAATAACGACGACATTAACGACGATGATTATGACAAAATAACGACGATATTAACGACGATAACTATGAGGATAATAAGGACGATAACAACGATGATAATGACGATATTAACGACGATATTAACGACGATAATAACGACGTTAATAACGACGATAAAAAGAAGATAATGACAATAATAACGACGATATTATCGATGATATTTATGACGATAACAACGATGATAATGAGGATAATAACGACGACATTAACGACGATGATTTTGACAAAATAACGACGATATTAACGACGATAATTATGAGGATGATAAGGACGATAACAACGATGATAATGACGATATTAACGACGATATTAACGCCGATAATAACGACGTTAATAACGACGATAAAAAGAAGATAATGACAATAATAACGACGATATTATCGATGATATTTATGACGATAACAACGATGATAATGACGATAATAACGACGACATTAACGACGATGATTATGACAAAATAACGACGATATTAACGACGATAATTATGAGCATAATAAGGACGATAACAACGATGATAATGACGATATTAACGACGATATTAACGACGATAATAACGACGTTAATAACGACGATAAATAGAAGATAATGACAATAATAACGACGATATTATCGATGATATTTATGACGATAACAACGATGATAATGACGATAATAACGACGACATTAACGACGATGATTATGACAAAATAACGACGATATTAACGACGATAATTATGAGGATAATAAGGACGATAACAACGATGATAATGACGATATTAACGACGATATTAACGACGATAATAACGACGTTAATAACGACGATAAAAAGAAGATAATGACAATAATAACGACGATATTATCGATGATATTTATGACGATAACAACGATGATAATGACGATAATAACGACGACATTAACGACGATGATTATGACAAAATAACGACGACATTAACGACGATGATTATGACAAAATAACGACGATATTAACGACGATAATTATGAGGATAATAAGGACGATAACAACGATGATAATGACGATATTAACGACGATATTAACGACGATAATAACGACGATAACAACGATGATAATGACGAAATAACGACGATAATAACGACGATAATTATGACAAAATAACGACGATATTAACGACGATAATTATGAGGATAATAAGGACGATAACAACGATGATAATGACGATATTAACGACGATATTAACGACGATAATAACGACGATAACAACGATGATAATGACAAAATAACGACGATATTAACGACGATAATTATGAGGATGATAAGGACGATAACAACGATGATAATGACGATAATAACGACGACATTAACGACGATGATTATGACAAAATAACGACGATATTAACGACGATAATTATGAGGATTATAAGGACGATAACAACGATGATAATGACGAAATAACGACGATAATAACGACGATAATTATGAGGATAATAACGACGATAACAACGATTATAATGACGATATTAACGACGATATTAAAGATAATATTTATGACGATAACAACGTAGATAATGACGATAATAACGACGACATTAACGACGATGATTATGACAAAATAACGACGATATTAACGACGATAATTATGAGGATAACAAGGACGATAACAACGATTATAATGACGATATTAACGACGATATTAACGACGATAATAACGACGTTAATAACGTCGATAAAAAGAAGATAATGACAATAATAACGACGATATTATCGATGATATTTATGACGATAACAACGATGATTATGACAAAATAACGACGATATTAACGACGATAATTATGAGGATGATAAGGACGATAACAACGATGATAATGACAATAATAACGACGATATTAACGACGATAATAACGACGATATTAACGACGATAATAAAGACAATAAAAAGAAGATAATGACAATAATAACGACGATATTAAAGATAATATTTATGACGATAACAACGTAGATAATGACGATAATAACGACGACATTAACGACGATGATTATGACAAAATAACGACGATATTAACGACGATAATTATGAGGATAATAAGGACGATAACAACGATGATAATGACGATATTAACGACGATATTAACGACGATAATAACGACGTTAATAACGACGATAAAAAGAAGATAATGACAATAATAACGACGATATTATCGATGATATTTATGACGATAACAACGATGATAATGACGATAATAACGACGACATTAACGACGATGATTATGACAAAATAACGACGACATTAACGACGATGATTATGACAAAATAACGACGATATTAACGACGATAATTATGAGGATAATAAGGACGATAACAACGATGATAATGACGATATTAACGACGATATTAACGACGATAATAACGACGATAACAACGATGATAATGACGAAATAACGACGATAATAACGACGATAATTATGACAAAATAACGACGATATTAACGACGATAATTATGAGGATAATAAGGACGATAACAACGATGATAATGACGATATTAACGACGATATTAACGACGATAATAACGACGATAACAACGATGATAATGACGAAATAACGACGACATTAACGACGATGATTATGACAAAATAACGACGATATTAACGACGATAATTATGAGGATGATAAGGACGATAACAACGATGATAATGACGATAATAACGACGACATTAACGACGATGATTATGACAAAATAACGACGATATTAACGACGATAATTATGAGGATGATAAGGACGATAACAACGATGATAATGACGAAATAACGACGATAATAACGACGATAATTATGAGGATAATAACGACGATAACAACGATTATAATGACGATATTAACGACGATATTAAAGATAATATTTATGACGATAACAACGTAGATAATGACGATAATAACGACGACATTAACGACGATGATTATGACAAAATAACGACGATATTAACGACGATAATTATGAGGATAACAAGGACGATAACAACGATTATAATGACGATATTAACGACGATATTAACGACGATAATAACGACGTTAATAACGTCGATAAAAAGAAGATAATGACAATAATAACGACGATATTATCGATGATATTTATGACGATAACAACGATGATAATGACGATAATAACGACGACATTAACGACGATGATTATGACAAAATAACGACGATATTAACGACGATAACTATGAGGATAATAAGGACGATAACAACGATGATAATGACGATATTAACGACGATATTAACGACGATAATAACGACGTTAATAACGACGATAAAAAGAAGATAATGACAATAATAACGACGATATTATCGATGATATTTATGACGATAACAACGATGATAATGAGAATAATAACGACGACATTAACGACGATGATTATGACAAAATAACGACGATATTAACGACGATAATTATGAGGATGATAAGGACGATAACAACGATGATAATGACGATATTAACGACGATATTAACGACGATAATAACGACGTTAATAACGACGATAAAAAGAAGATAATGACAATAATAACGACGATATTATCGATGATATTTATGACGATAACAACGATGATAATGACGATAATAACGACGACATTAACGACGATGATTATGACAAAATAACGACGATATTAACGACGATAATTATGAGGATAATAAGGACGATAACAACGATGATAATGACGATATTAACGACGATATTAACGACGATAATAACGACGTTAATAACGACGATAAAAAGAAGATAATGACAATAATAACGACGATATTATCGATGATATTTATGACGATAACAACGATGATAATGACGATAATAACGACGACATTAACGACGATGATTATGACAAAATAACGACGACATTAACGACGATGATTATGACAAAATAACGACGATATTAACGACGATAATTATGAGGATAATAAGGACGATAACAACGATGATAATGACGATATTAACGACGATATTAACGACGATAATAACGACGATAACAACGATGATAATGACGAAATAACGACGATAATAACGACGATAATTATGAGGATAATAACGACGATAACAACGATTATAATGACGATATTAACGACGACATTAGCGACGATGTTTATGACAAAATAACGACGATATTAACGACGATAATAAAGACAATAAAAAGAAGATAATGACAATAATAACGACGATATTAAAGATAATATTTATGACGATAACAACGTAGATAATGACGATAATAACGACGACATTAACGACGATGATTATGACAAAATAACGACGATATTAACGACGATAATTATGAGGATAATAAGGACGATAACAACGATGATAATGACGATATTAACGACGATATTAACGACGATAATAACGACGTTAATAACGACGATAAAAAGAAGATAATGACAATAATAACGACGATATTATCGATGATATTTATGACGATAACAACGATGATAATGACGATAATAACGACGACATTAACGACGATGATTATGACAAAATAACGACGACATTAACGACGATGATTATGACAAAATAACGACGATATTAACGACGATAATTATGAGGATAATAAGGACGATAACAACGATGATAATGACGATATTAACGACGATATTAACGACGATAATAACGACGATAACAACGATGATAATGACGAAATAACGACGATAATAACGACGATAATTATGACAAAATAACGACGATATTAACGACGATAATTATGAGGATAATAAGGACGATAACAACGATGATAATGACGATATTAACGACGATATTAACGACGATAATAACGACGATAACAACGATGATAATGACGAAATAACGACGACATTAACGACGATGATTATGACAAAATAACGACGATATTAACGACGATAATTATGAGGATGATAAGGACGATAACAACGATGATAATGACGATAATAACGACGACATTAACGACGATGATTATGACAAAATAACGACGATATTAACGACGATAATTATGAGGATGATAAGGACGATAACAACGATGATAATGACGAAATAACGACGATAATAACGACGATAATTATGAGGATAATAACGACGATAACAACGATTATAATGACGATATTAACGACGATATTAAAGATAATATTTATGACGATAACAACGTAGATAATGACGATAATAACGACGACATTAACGACGATGATTATGACAAAATAACGACGATATTAACGACGATAATTATGAGGATAACAAGGACGATAACAACGATTATAATGACGATATTAACGACGATATTAACGACGATAATAACGACGTTAATAACGTCGATAAAAAGAAGATAATGACAATAATAACGACGATAATATCGATGATATTTATGACGATAACAACGATGATAATGACGATAATAACGACGACATTAACGACGATGATTATGACAAAATAACGACGATATTAACGACGATAACTATGAGGATAATAAGGACGATAACAACGATGATAATGACGATATTAACGACGATATTAACGACGATAATAACGACGTTAATAACGACGATAAAAAGAAGATAATGACAATAATAACGACGATATTATCGATGATATTTATGACGATAACAACGATGATAATGAGAATAATAACGACGACATTAACGACGATGATTATGACAAAATAACGACGATATTAACGACGATAATTATGAGGATGATAAGGACGATAACAACGATGATAATGACGATATTAACGACGATATTAACGCCGATAATAACGACGTTAATAACGACGATAAAAAGAAGATAATGACAATAATAACGACGATATTATCGATGATATTTATGACGATAACAACGATGATAATGACGATAATAACGACGACATTAACGACGATGATTATGACAAAATAACGACGATATTAACGACGATAATTATGAGGATGATAAGGACGATAACAACGATGATAATGACGAAATAACGACGATAATAACGACGATAATTATGAGGATAATAACGACGATAACAACGATTATAATGACGATATTAACGACGATATTAAAGATAATATTTATGACGATAACAACGTAGATAATGACGATAATAACGACGACATTAACGACGATGATTATGACAAAATAACGACGATATTAACGACGATAATTATGAGGATAACAAGGACGATAACAACGATTATAATGACGATATTAACGACGATATTAACGACGATAATAACGACGTTAATAACGACGATAAAAAGAAGATAATGACAATAATAACGACGATATTATCGATGATATTTATGACGATAACAACGATGATAATGACGATAATAACGACGACATTAACGACGATGATTATGACAAAATAACGACGATATTAACGACGATAATTATGAGGATAATAAGGACGATAACAACGATGATAATGACGATATTAACGACGATATTAACGACGATAATAACGACGTTAATAACGACGATAAAAAGAAGATAATGACAATAATAACGACGATATTATCGATGATATTTATGACGATAACAACGATGATAATGACGATAATAACGACGACATTAACGACGATGATTATGACAAAATAACGACGACATTAACGACGATGATTATGACAAAATAACGACGATATTAACGACGATAATTATGAGGATAATAAGGACGATAACAACGATGATAATGACGATATTAACGACGATATTAACGACGATAATAACGACGATTACAACGATGATAATGACGAAATAACGACGATAATAACGACGATAATTATGAGGATAATAACGACGATAACAACGATTATAATGACGATATTAACGACGACATTAGCGACGATGTTTATGACAAAATAACGACGATATTAACGACGATAACTATGAGGATAATAAGGACGATAACAACGATTATAATGACGATATTAACGACGATATTAACAACGATAATAACGACGTTAATAACGACGATAAAAAGAAGATAATGACAATAATAACGACGATATTATCGATGATATTTATGACGATAACAACGTAGTTAATGACGATAATAACGACGACATTAACGACGATGATTATGACAAAATAACGACGATATTAACGACGATAATTATGAGGATAATAAGGACGATAACTACGATGATAATGACGATAATAACGACGACATTAACGACGATGATTATGACAAAATAACGACGATATTAACGACGATAATTATGAGGATGATAAGGACGATAACAACGATGATAATGACGATAATAACGACGACATTAACGTCGATGATTATGACAAAATAACGACGATATTAACGACGATAATTATGAGGATGATAAGGACGATAACAACGATGATAATGACGATATTAACGACGATATTAACGACGATAATAACGACGTTAATAACGACGATAAAAAGAAGATAATGACAATAATAACGACGATATTATCGATGATATTTATGACGATAACAACGTAGATAATGACCATAATAACGACGACATTAACGACGATGATTATGAGGATGATAAGGACGATAACAACGATAATAATGTCGATATTAACGACGATAATAACGACGATAAAAAGAAGATAATGACAATAATAACGACGATATTAACGATGATAATTATGACGATAACAACGAAGATAATGACGATAATAACGACGACATTATCGTCGATGATTATGACAAAATAACGACGATATTAACGACGATAATTATGAGGATGATAAGGATGATAACAACGATGATAATGACGATAATAACGACGATATTAACGACGATAATAACGACGATATTAACGACGATAATAAAGACAATAAAAAGAAGATAATGACAATAATAACGACGATATTAAAGATAATATTTATGACGATAACAACGTAGATAATGACGATAATAACGACGACATTAACGACGATGATTATGACAAAATAACGACGATATTAACGACGATAACTATGAGGATAATAAGGACGATAACAACGATGATAATGACGATATTAACGACGATATTAACGACGATAATAAGGACGATAACAACGATGATAATGACGATATTAACGACGATATTAACGACGATAATAACGACGTTAATAACGACGATAAAAAGAAGATAATGACAATAATAACGACGATATTATCGATGATATTTATGACGATAACAACGATGATAATGACGATAATAACGACGACATTAACGACGATGATTATGACAAAATAACGACGATATTAACGACGATAATTATGAGGATGATAAGGACGATAACAACGATGATAATGACGATATTAACGACGATATTAACGACGATAATAACGACGTTAATGACGACTATAAAAAGAAGATAATGACAATAATAACGACGATATTATCGATGATATTTATGACGATAACAACGATGATAATGACGATAATAACGACGACATTAACGACGATGATTATGACAAAATAACGACGATATTAACGACGATAATTATGAGGATGATAAGGACGATAACAACGATGATAATGACGAAATAACGACGATAATAACGACGATAATTATGAGGATAATAACGACGATAACAACGATTATAATGACGATATTAACGACGATATTAAAGATAATATTTATGACGATAACAACGTAGATAATGACGATAATAACGACGACATTAACGACGATGATTATGACAAAATAACGACGATATTAACGACGATAATTATGAGGATAACAAGGACGATAACAACGATTATAATGACGATATTAACGACGATATTAACGACGATAATAACGACGTTAATAACGACGATAAAAAGAAGATAATGACAATAATAACGACGATATTATCGATGATATTTATGACGATAACAACGATGATAATGACGATAATAACGACGACATTAACGACGATGATTATGACAAAATAACGACGATATTAACGACGATAACTATGAGGATAATAAGGACGATAACAACGATGATAATGACGATATTAACGACGATATTAACGACGATAATAACGACGTTAATAACGACGATAAAAAGAAGATAATGACAATAATAACGACGATATTATCGATGATATTTATGACGATAACAACGATGATAATGAGGATAATAACGACGACATTAACGACGATGATTATGACAAAATAACGACGATATTAACGACGATAATTATGAGGATGATAAGGACGATAACAACGATGATAATGACGATATTAACGACGATATTAACGCCGATAATAACGACGTTAATAACGACGATAAAAAGAAGATAATGACAATAATAACGACGATATTATCGATGATATTTATGACGATAACAACGATGATAATGACGATAATAACGACGACATTACCGACGATGATTATGACAAAATAACGACGATATTAACGACGATAATTATGAGCATAATAAGGACGATAACAACGATGATAATGACGATATTAACGACGATATTAACGACGATAATAACGACGTTAATAACGACGATAAATAGAAGATAATGACAATAATAACGACGATATTATCGATGATATTTATGACGATAACAACGATGATAATGACGATAATAACGACGACATTAACGACGATGATTATGACAAAATAACGACGATATTAACGACGATAATTATGAGGATAATAAGGACGATAACAACGATGATAATGACGATATTAACGACGATATTAACGACGATAATAACGACGTTAATAACGACGATAAAAAGAAGATAATGACAATAATAACGACGATATTATCGATGATATTTATGACGATAACAACGATGATAATGACGATAATAACGACGACATTAACGACGATGATTATGACAAAATAACGACGACATTAACGACGATGATTATGACAAAATAACGACGATATTAACGACGATAATTATGAGGATAATAAGGACGATAACAACGATGATAATGACGATATTAACGACGATATTAACGACGATAATAACGACGATAACAACGATGATAATGACGAAATAACGACGATAATAACGACGATAATTATGACAAAATAACGACGATATTAACGACGATAATTATGAGGATAATAAGGACGATAACAACGATGATAATGACGATATTAACGACGATATTAACGACGATAATAACGACAATAACAACGATGATAATGACGAAATAACGACGACATTAACGACGATGATTATGACAAAATAACGACGATATTAACGACGATAATTATGAGGATGATAAGGACGATAACAACGATGATAATGACGATAATAACGACGACATTAACGACGATGATTATGACAAAATAACGACGATATTAACGACGATAATTATGAGGATGATAAGGACGATAACAACGATGATAATGACGAAATAACGACGATAATAACGACGATAATTATGAGGATAATAACGACGATAACAACGATTATAATGACGATATTAACGACGATATTAAAGATAATATTTATGACGATAGCAACGTAGATAATGACGATAATAACGACGACATTAACGACGATGATTATGACAAAATAACGACGATATTAACGACGATAATTATGAGGATAACAAGGACGATAACAACGATTATAATGACGATATTAACGACGATATTAACGACGATAATAACGACGTTAATAACGACGATAAAAAGAAGATAATGACAATAATAACGACGATATTATCGATGATATTTATGACGATAACAACGATGATAATGACGATAATAACGACGACATTAACGACGATGATTATGACAAAATAACGACGATATTAACGACGATAACTATGAGGATAATAAGGACGATAACAACGATGATAATGACGATATTAACGACGATATTAACGACGATAATAACGACGTTAATAACGACGATAAAAAGAAGATAATGACAATAATAACGACGATATTATCGATGATATTTATGACGATAACAACGATGATAATGAGAATAATAACGACGACATTAACGACGATGATTATGACAAAATAACGACGATATTAACGACGATAATTATGAGGATGATAAGGACGATAACAACGATGATAATGACGATATTAACGACGATATTAACGCCGATAATAACGACGTTAATAACGACGATAAAAAGAAGATAATGACAATAATAACGACGATATTATCGATGATATTTATGACGATAACAACGATGATAATGACGATAATAACGACGACATTAACGACGATGATTATGACAAAATAACGACGATATTAACGACGATAATTATGAGGATGATAAGGACGATAACAACGATGATAATGACGAAATAACGACGATAATAACGACGATAATTATGAGGATAATAACGACGATAACAACGATTATAATGACGATATTAACGACGATATTAAAGATAATATTTATGACGATAACAACGTAGATAATGACGATAATAACGACGACATTAACGACGATGATTATGACAAAATAACGACGATATTAACGACGATAATTATGAGGATAACAAGGACGATAACAACGATTATAATGACGATATTAACGATGATATTAACGACGATAATAACGACGTTAATAACGACGATAAAAAGAAGATAATGTCAATAATAACGACGATATTATCGATGATATTTATGACGATAACAACGATGATAATGACGATAATAACGACGACATTAACGACGATGATTATGACAAAATAACGACGATATTAACGACGATAATTATGAGGATAATAAGGACGATAACAACGATGATAATGACGATATTAACGACGATATTAACGACGATAATAACGACGATATTAACGACGATAATAACGACGATATTAACGACGATAATAAAGACAATAAAAAGAAGATAATGACAATAATAACGACGATATTATCGATGATATTTATGACGATAACAACGTAGTTAATGACGATAATAACGACGACATTAACGACGATGATTATGACAAAATAACGACGATATTAACGACGATAATTATGAGGATAATAAGGACGATAACTACGATGATAATGACGATAATAACGACGACATTAACGACGATGATTATGACAAAATAACGACGATATTAACGACGATAATTATGAGGATGATAAGGACGATAACAACGATGATAATGACGATAATAACGACGAGATTAGCGACGATGTTTATGACAAAATAACGACGATATTAACGACGATAATTATGAGTATAATAAGGACGATAACAACGATGATAATGACGATAATAACGACGACATTAACGACGATGATTATGACAAAATAACGACGATATTAACGACGATAATTATGAGGATGATAAGGACGATAACAACGATGATAATGACGATATTAACGACGATATTAACGACGATAATAACGACGTTAATAACGACGATAAAAAGAAGACAATGACAATAATAACGACGATATTATCGATGATATTTATGACGATAACAACGTAGATAATGACGATAATAACGACGACATTAACGACGATGATTATGACAAAATAACGACGATATTAACGACGATAATTTGAGGATGATAAGGACGATAACAACGATGATAATGACGATAATAACGACGACATTAACAACGATGATTGTGACAAAATAACGACGATATTAACGACGATAATTATGAGGATAATAAGGACGATAACAACGATGATAATGACGATATTAACGACGATAATAACGACGATAACAACGATGATAATGACGAAATAACGACGATAATAACGACGATAATTATGAGGATAATAACGACGATAACAACGATGACAATGACGATAATAACGACGATATTAACGACGATAACAACGATGATAATAACGATAATAACGACGATATTAACGACGATAATTATGAGCATAATAAGGACGATAACAACGATGATAATGACGATATTAACGACGATATTAACGACGATAATAACGACGTTAATAACGACGATAAATAGAAGATAATGACAATAATAACGACGATATTATCGATGATATTTATGACGATAACAACGATGATAATGACGATAATAACGACGACATTAACGACGATGATTATGACAAAATAACGACGATATTAACGACGATAATTATGAGGATAATAAGGACGATAACAACGATGATAATGACGATATTAACGACGATATTAACGACGATAATAACGACGTTAATAACGACGATAAAAAGAAGATAATGACAATAATAACGACGATATTATCGATGATATTTATGACGATAACAACGATGATAATGACGATAATAACGACGACATTAACGACGATGATTATGACAAAATAACGACGATATTAACGACGATAATTATGAGGATGATAAGGACGATAACAACGATGATAATGACGAAATAACGACGATAATAACGACGATAATTATGAGGATAATAACGACGATAACAACGATTATAATGACGATATTAACGACGATATTAAAGATAATATTTATGACGATAACAACGTAGATAATGACGATAATAACGACGACATTAACGACGATGATTATGACAAAATAACGACGATATTAACGACGATAATTATGAGGATAACAAGGACGATAACAACGATTATAATGACGATATTAACGACGATATTAACGACGATAATAACGACGTTAATAACGACGATAAAAAGAAGATAATGACAATAATAACGACGATATTATCGATGATATTTATGACGATAACAACGATGATAATGACGATAATAACGACGACATTAACGACGATGATTATGACAAAATAACGACGATATTAACGACGATAACTATGAGGATAATAAGGACGATAACAACGATGATAATGACGATATTAACGACGATATTAACGACGATAATAACGACGTTAATAACGACGATAAAAAGAAGATAATGACAATAATAACGACGATATTATCGATGATATTTATGACGATAACAACGATGATAATGAGGATAATAACGACGACATTAACGACGATGATTATGACAAAATAACGACGATATTAACGACGATAATTATGAGGATGATAAGGACGATAACAACGATGATAATGACGATATTAACGACGATATTAACGCCGATAATAACGACGTTAATAACGACGATAAAAAGAAGATAATGACAATAATAACGACGATATTATCGATGATATTTATGACGATAACAACGATGATAATGACGATAATAACGACGACATTAACGACGATGATTATGACAAAATAACGACGATATTAACGACGATAATTATGAGCATAATAAGGACGATAACAACGATGATAATGACGATATTAACGACGATATTAACGACGATAATAACGACGTTAATAACGACGATAAATAGAAGATAATGACAATAATAACGACGATATTATCGATGATATTTATGACGATAACAACGATGATAATGACGATAATAACGACGACATTAACGACGATGATTATGACAAAATAACGACGATATTAACGACGATAATTATGAGGATAATAAGGACGATAACAACGATGATAATGACGATATTAACGACGATATTAACGACGATAATAACGACGTTAATAACGACGATAAAAAGAAGATAATGACAATAATAACGACGATATTATCGATGATATTTATGACGATAACAACGATGATAATGACGATAATAACGACGACATTAACGACGATGATTATGACAAAATAACGACGACATTAACGACGATGATTATGACAAAATAACGACGATATTAACGACGATAATTATGAGGATAATAAGGACGATAACAACGATGATAATGACGATATTAACGACGATATTAACGACGATAATAACGACGATAACAACGATGATAATGACGAAATAACGACGATAATAACGACGATAATTATGACAAAATAACGACGATATTAACGACGATAATTATGAGGATAATAAGGACGATAACAACGATGATAATGACGATATTAACGACGATATTAACGACGATAATAACGACGATAACAACGATGATAATGACGAAATAACGACGACATTAACGACGATGATTATGACAAAATAACGACGATATTAACGACGATAATTATGAGGATGATAAGGACGATAACAACGATGATAATGACGATAATAACGACGACATTAACGACGATGATTATGACAAAATAACGACGATATTAACGACGATAATTATGAGGATGATAAGGACGATAACAACGATGATAATGACGAAATAACGACGATAATAACGACGATAATTATGAGAATAATAACGACGATAACAACGATTATAATGACGATATTAACGACGATATTAAAGATAATATTTATGACGATAACAACGTAGATAATGACGATAATAACGACGACATTAACGACGATGATTATGACAAAATAACGACGATATTAACGACGATAATTATGAGGATAACAAGGACGATAACAACGATTATAATGACGATATTAACGACGATATTAACGACGATAATAACGACGTTAATAACGACGATAAAAAGAAGATAATGACAATAATAACGACGATATTATCGATGATATTTATGACGATAACAACGATGATAATGACGATAATAACGACGACATTAACGACGATGATTATGACAAAATAACGACGATATTAACGACGATAACTATGAGGATAATAAGGACGATAACAACGATGATAATGACGATATTAACGACGATATTAACGACGATAATAACGACGTTAATAACGACGATAAAAAGAAGATAATGACAATAATAACGACGATATTATCGATGATATTTATGACGATAACAACGATGATAATGAGAATAATAACGACGACATTAACGACGATGATTATGACAAAATAACGACGATATTAACGACGATAATTATGAGGATGATAAGGACGATAACAACGATGATAATGACGATATTAACGACGATATTAACGCCGATAATAACGACGTTAATAACGACGATAAAAAGAAGATAATGACAATAATAACGACGATATTATCGATGATATTTATGACGATAACAACGATGATAATGACGATAATAACGACGACATTAACGACGATGATTATGACAAAATAACGACGATATTAACGACGATAATTATGAGGATGATAAGGACGATAACAACGATGATAATGACGAAATAACGACGATAATAACGACGATAATTATGAGGATAATAACGACGACAACAACGATTATAATGACGATATTAACGACGATATTAAAGATAATATTTATGACGATAACAACGTAGATAATGACGATAATAACGACGACATTAACGACGATGATTATGACAAAATAACGACGATATTAACGACGATAATTATGAGGATAACAAGGACGATAACAACGATTATAATGACGATATTAACGACGATATTAACGACGATAATAACGACGTTAATAACGACGATAAAAAGAAGATAATGACAATAATAACGACGATATTATCGATGATATTTATGACGATAACAACGATGATAATGACGATAATAACGACGACATTAACGACGATGATTATGACAAAATAACGACGATATTAACGACGATAATTATGAGGATGATAAGGACGATAACAACGATGATAATGACGATATTAACGACGATATTAACGACGATAATAACGACGTTAATAACGACGATAAATAGAAGATAATGACAATAATAACGACGATATTATCGATGATATTTATGACGATAACAACGATGATAATGACGATAATAACGACGACATTAACGACGATGATTATGACAAAATAACGACGATATTAACGACGATAATTATGAGGATAATAAGGACGATAACAACGATGATAATGACGATATTAACGACGATATTAACGACGATAATAACGACGTTAATAACGACGATAAAAAGAAGATAATGACAATAATAACGACGATATTATCGATGATATTTATGACGATAACAACGATGATAATGACGATAATAACGACGACATTAACGACGATGATTATGACAAAATAACGACGACATTAACGACGATGATTATGACAAAATAACGACGATATTAACGACGATAATTATGAGGATAATAAGGACGATAACAACGATGATAATGACGATATTAACGACGATATTAACGACGATAATAACGACGATAACAACGATGATAATGACGAAATAACGACGATAATAACGACGATAATTATGACAAAATAACGACGATATTAACGACGATAATTATGAGGATAATAAGGACGATAACAACGATGATAATGACGATATTAACGACGATATTAACGACGATAATAACGACGATAACAACGATGATAATGACGAAATAACGACGATAATAACGACGATAATTATGAGGATAATAACGACGATAACAACGATTATAATGACGATATTAACGACGACATTAGCGACGATGTTTATGACAAAATAACGACGATATTAACGACGATAACTATGAGGATAATAAGGACGATAACAACGATTATAATGACGATATTAACGACGATATTAACAACGATAATAACGACGTTAATAACGACGATAAAAAGAAGATAATGACAATAATAACGACGATATTATCGATGATATTTATGACGATAACAACGTAGTTAATGACGATAATAACGACGACATTAACGACGATGATTATGACAAAATAACGACGATATTAACGACGATAATTATGAGGATAATAAGGACGATAACTACGATGATAATGACGATAATAACGACGACATTAACGACGATGATTATGACAAAATAACGACGATATTAACGACGATAATTTGAGGATGATAAGGACGATAACAACGATGATAATGACGATAATAACGACGACATTAACAACGATGATTGTGACAAAATAACGACGATATTAACGACGATAATTATGAGGATAATAAGGACGATAACAACGATGATAATGACGATATTAACGACGATAATAACGACGATAACAACGATGATAATGACGAAATAACGACGATAATAACGACGATAATTATGAGGATAATAACGACGATAACAACGATGACAATTACGATAATAACGACGATATTAACGACGATAACAACGATGATAATAACGATAATAACGACGATATTAACGACGATAATTATGAGCATAATAAGGACGATAACAACGATGATAATGACGATATTAACGACGATATTAACGACGATAATAACGACGTTAATAACGACGATAAATAGAAGATAATGACAATAATAACGACGATATTATCGATGATATTTATGACGATAACAACGATGATAATGACGATAATAACGACGACATTAACGACGATGATTATGACAAAATAACGACGATATTAACGACGATAATTATGAGGATAATAAGGACGATAACAACGATGATAATGACGATATTAACGACGATATTAACGACGATAATAACGACGTTAATAACGACGATAAAAAGAAGATAATGACAATAATAACGACGATATTATCGATGATATTTATGACGATAACAACGATGATAATGACGATAATAACGACGACATTAACGACGATGATTATGACAAAATAACGACGACATTAACGACGATGATTATGACAAAATAACGACGATATTAACGACGATAATTATGAGGATAATAAGGACGATAACAACGATGATAATGACGATATTAACGACGATATTAACGACGATAATAACGACGATAACAACGATGATAATGACGAAATAACGACGATAATAACGACGATAATTATGACAAAATAACGACGATATTAACGACGATAATTATGAGGATAATAAGGACGATAACAACGATGATAATGACGATATTAACGACGATATTAACGACGATAATAACGACGATAACAACGATGATAATGACGAAATAACGACGATAATAACGACGATAATTATGAGGATAATAACGACGATAACAACGATTATAATGACGATATTAACGACGACATTAGCGACGATGTTTATGACAAAATAACGACGATATTAACGACGATAACTATGAGGATAATAAGGACGATAACAACGATTATAATGACGATATTAACGACGATATTAACAACGATAATAACGACGTTAATAACGACGATAAAAAGAAGATAATGACAATAATAACGACGATATTATCGATGATATTTATGACGATAACAACGTAGTTAATGACGATAATAACGACGACATTAACGACGATGATTATGACAAAATAACGACGATATTAACGACGATAATTATGAGGATAATAAGGACGATAACTACGATGATAATGACGATAATAACGACGACATTAACGACGATGATTATGACATAATAACGACGATATTAACGACGATAATTATGAGGATGATAAGGACGATAACAACGATGATAATGACGATAATAACGACGACATTAACGTCGATGATTATGACAAAATAACGACGATATTAACGACGATAATTATGAGGATGATAAGGACGATAACAAAGATGATAATGACGATATTAACGACGATATTAACGACGATAATAACGACGTTAATAACGACGATAAAAAGAAGATAATGACAATAATAACGACGATATTATCGATGATATTTATGACGATAACAACGTAGATAATGACCATAATAACGACGACATTAACGACGATGATTATGAGGATGATAAGGACGATAACAACGATGATAATGTCGATATTAACGACGATAATAACGACGATAAAAAGAAGATAATGACAATAATAACGACGATATTAACGATGATAATTATGACGATAACAACGAAGATAATGACGATAATAACGACGACATTATCGTCGATGATTATGACACAATAACGACGATATTAACGACGATAATTATGAGGATGATAAGGATGATAACAACGATGATAATGACGATAATAACGACGATATTAACGACGATGTTTATGACAAAATAACGACGATATTAACGACGATAATTATGAGTATAATAAGGACGATAACAACGATGATAATGACGATAATAACGACGACATTAACGACGATGATTATGACAAAATAACGACGATATTAACGACGATAACTATGAGGATAATAAGGACGATAACAACGATGATAATGACGATATTAACGACGATATTAACGACGATAATAAGGACGATAACAACGATGATAATGACGATATTAACGACGATATTAACGACGATAATAACGACGTTAATAACGACGATAAAAAGAAGATAATGACAATAATAACGACGATATTATCGATGATATTTATGACGATAACAACGATGATAATGACGATAATAACGACGACATTAACGACGATGATTATGACAAAATAACGACGATATTAACGACGATAATTATGAGGATGATAAGGACGATAACAACGATGATAATGACGATATTAACGACGATATTAACGACGATAATAACGACGTTAATAACGACGATAAAAAGAAGATAATGACAATAATAACGACGATATTATCGATGATATTTATGACGATAACAACGTAGATAATGACGATAATAACGACGACATTAACGACGATGATTATGACAAAATAACGACGATATTAACGACGATAATTTGAGGATGATAAGGACGATAACAACGATGATAATGACGATAATAACGACGACATTAACAACGATGATTGTGACAAAATAACGACGATATTAACGACGATAATTATGAGGATAATAAGGACGATAACAACGATGATAATGACGATATTAACGACGATAATAACGACGATAACAACGATGATAATGACGAAATAACGACGATAATAACGACGATAATTATGAGGATAATAACGACGATAACAACGATGACAATTACGATAATAACGACGATATTAACGACGATAACAACGATGATAATAACGATAATAACGACGATATTAACGACGATAATTATGAGCATAATAAGGACGATAACAACGATGATAATGACGATATTAACGACGATATTAACGACGATAATAACGACGTTAATAACGACGATAAATAGAAGATAATGACAATAATAACGACGATATTATCGATGATATTTATGACGATAACAACGATGATAATGACGATAATAACGACGACATTAACGACGATGATTATGACAAAATAACGACGATATTAACGACGATAATTATGAGGATAATAAGGACGATAACAACGATGATAATGACGATATTAACGACGATATTAACGACGATAATAACGACGTTAATAACGACGATAAAAAGAAGATAATGACAATAATAACGACGATATTATCGATGATATTTATGACGATAACAACGATGATAATGACGATAATAACGACGACATTAACGACGATGATTATGACAAAATAACGACGACATTAACGACGATGATTATGACAAAATAACGACGATATTAACGACGATAATTATGAGGATAATAAGGACGATAACAACGATGATAATGACGATATTAACGACGATATTAACGACGATAATAACGACGATAACAACGATGATAATGACGAAATAACGACGATAATAACGACGATAATTATGACAAAATAACGACGATATTAACGACGATAATTATGAGGATAATAAGGACGATAACAACGATGATAATGACGATATTAACGACGATATTAACGACGATAATAACGACGATAACAACGATGATAATGACGAAATAACGACGATAATAACGACGATAATTATGAGGATAATAACGACGATAACAACGATTATAATGACGATATTAACGACGACATTAGCGACGATGTTTATGACAAAATAACGACGATATTAACGACGATAACTATGAGGATAATAAGGACGATAACAACGATTATAATGACGATATTAACGACGATATTAACAACGATAATAACGACGTTAATAACGACGATAAAAAGAAGATAATGACAATAATAACGACGATATTATCGATGATATTTATGACGATAACAACGTAGTTAATGACGATAATAACGACGACATTAACGACGATGATTATGACAAAATAACGACGATATTAACGACGATAATTATGAGGATAATAAGGACGATAACTACGATGATAATGACGATAATAACGACGACATTAACGACGATGATTATGACATAATAACGACGATATTAACGACGATAATTATGAGGATGATAAGGACGATAACAACGATGATAATGACGATAATAACGACGACATTAACGTCGATGATTATGACAAAATAACGACGATATTAACGACGATAATTATGAGGATGATAAGGACGATAACAAAGATGATAATGACGATATTAACGACGATATTAACGACGATAATAACGACGTTAATAACGACGATAAAAAGAAGATAATGACAATAATAACGACGATATTATCGATGATATTTATGACGATAACAACGTAGATAATGACCATAATAACGACGACATTAACGACGATGATTATGAGGATGATAAGGACGATAACAACGATGATAATGTCGATATTAACGACGATAATAACGACGATAAAAAGAAGATAATGACAATAATAACGACGATATTAACGATGATAATTATGACGATAACAACGAAGATAATGACGATAATAACGACGACATTATCGTCGATGATTATGACAAAATAACGACGATATTAACGACGATAATTATGAGGATGATAAGGATGATAACAACGATGATAATGACGATAATAACGACGATATTAACGACGATAATAACGACGATATTAACGACGATAATAAAGACAATAAAAAGAAGATAATGACAATAATAACGACGATATTAAAGATAATATTTATGACGATAACAACGTAGATAATGACGATAATAACGACGACATTAACGACGATGATTATGACAAAATAACGACGATATTAACGACGATAACTATGAGGATAATAAGGACGATAACAACGATGATAATGACGATATTAACGACGATATTAACGACGATAATAAGGACGATAACAACGATGATAATGACGATATTAACGACGATATTAACGAGGATAATAACGACGTTAATAACGACGATAAAAAGAAGATAATGACAATAATAACGACGATATTATCGATGATATTTATGACGATAACAACGATGATAATGACGATAATAACGACGACATTAACGACGATGATTATGACAAAATAACGACGATATTAACGACGATAATTATGAGGATGATAAGGACGATAACAACGATGATAATGACGATATTAACGACGATATTAACGACGATAATAACGACGTTAATAACGACGATAAAAAGAAGATAATGACAATAATAACGACGATATTATCGATGATATTTATGACGATAACAACGATGATAATGACGATAATAACGACGACATTAACGACGATGATTATGACAAAATAACGACGATATTAACGACGATAATTATGAGGATGATAAGGACGATAACAACGATGATAATGACGAAATAACGACGATAATAACGACGATAATTATGAGGATAATAACGACGATAACAACGATTATAATGACGATATTAACGACGATATTAAAGATAATATTTATGACGATAACAACGTAGATAATGACGATAATAACGACGACATTAACGACGATGATTATGACAAAATAACGACGATATTAACGACGATAATTATGAGGATAACAAGGACGATAACAACGATTATAATGACGATATTAACGACGATATTAACGACGATAATAACGACGTTAATAACGACGATAAAAAGAAGATAATGACAATAATAACGACGATATTATCGATGATATTTATGACGATAACAACGATGATAATGACGATAATAACGACGACATTAACGACGATGATTATGACAAAATAACGACGATATTAACGACGATAACTATGAGGATAATAAGGACGATAACAACGATGATAATGACGATATTAACGACGATATTAACGACGATAATAACGACGTTAATAACGACGATAAAAAGAAGATAATGACAATAATAACGACGATATTATCGATGATATTTATGACGATAACAACGATGATAATGAGGATAATAACGACGACATTAACGACGATGATTATGACAAAATAACGACGATATTAACGACGATAATTATGAGGATGATAAGGACGATAACAACGATGATAATGACGATATTAACGACGATATTAACGCCGATAATAACGACGTTAATAACGACGATAAAAAGAAGATAATGACAATAATAACGACGATATTATCGATGATATTTATGACGATAACAACGATGATAATGACGATAATAACGACGACATTAACGACGATGATTATGACAAAATAACGACGATATTAACGACGATAATTATGAGCATAATAAGGACGATAACAACGATGATAATGACGATATTAACGACGATATTAACGACGATAATAACGACGTTAATAACGACGATAAATAGAAGATAATGACAATAATAACGACGATATTATCGATGATATTTATGACGATAACAACGATGATAATGACGATAATAACGACGACATTAACGACGATGATTATGACAAAATAACGACGATATTAACGACGATAATTATGAGGATAATAAGGACGATAACAACGATGATAATGACGATATTAACGACGATATTAACGACGATAATAACGACGTTAATAACGACGATAAAAAGAAGATAATGACAATAATAACGACGATATTATCGATGATATTTATGACGATAACAACGATGATAATGACGATAATAACGACGACATTAACGACGATGATTATGACAAAATAACGACGACATTAACGACGATGATTATGACAAAATAACGACGATATTAACGACGATAATTATGAGGATAATAAGGACGATAACAACGATGATAATGACGATATTAACGACGATATTAACGACGATAATAACGACGATAACAACGATGATAATGACGAAATAACGACGATAATAACGACGATAATTATGACAAAATAACGACGATATTAACGACGATAATTATGAGGATAATAAGGACGATAACAACGATGATAATGACGATATAAACGACGATATTAACGACGATAATAACGACGATAACAACGATGATAATGACGAAATAACGACGACATTAACGACGATGATTATGACAAAATAACGACGATATTAACGACGATAATTATGAGGATGATAAGGACGATAACAACGATGATAATGACGATTATAACGACGATATTAACGCCGATAATAACGACGTTAATAACGACGATAAAAAGAAGATAATGACAATAATAACGACGATATTATCGATGATATTTATGACGATAACAACGATGATAATGACGATAATAACGACGACATTAACGACGATGATTATGACAAAATAACGACGATATTAACGACGATAATTATGAGGATGATAAGGACGATAACAACGATGATAATGACGAAATAACGACGATAATAACGACGATAATTATGAGGATAATAACGACGATAACAACGATTATAATGACGATATTAACGACGATATTAAAGATAATATTTATGACGATAACAACGTAGATAATGACGATAATAACGACGACATTAACGACGATGATTATGACAAAATAACGACGATATTAACGACGATAATTATGAGGATAACAAGGACGATAACAACGATTATAATGACGATATTAACGACGATATTAACGACGATAATAACGACGTTAATAACGACGATAAAAAGAAGATAATGACAATAATAACGACGATATTATCGATGATATTTATGACGATAACAACGATGATAATGACGATAATAACGACGACATTAACGACGATGATTATGACAAAATAACGACGATATTAACGACGATAATTATGAGGATAATAAGGACGATAACAACGATGATAATGACGATATTAACGACGATATTAACGACGATAATAACGACGATAACAACGATGATAATGACGAAATAACGACGATAATAACGACGATAATTATGAGGATAATAACGACGATAACAACGATTATAATGACGATATTAACGACGACATTAGCGACGATGTTTATGACAAAATAACGACGATATTAACGACGATAACTATGAGGATAATAAGGACGATAACAACGATTATAATGACGATATTAACGACGATATTAACAACGATAATAACGACGTTAATAACGACGATAAAAAGAAGATAATGACAATAATAACGACGATATTATCGATGATATTTATGACGATAACAACGTAGTTAATGACGATAATAACGACGACATTAACGACGATGATTATGACAAAATAACGACGATATTAACGACGATAATTATGAGGATAATAAGGACGATAACTACGATGATAATGACGATAATAACGACGACATTAACGACGATGATTATGACAAAATAACGACGATATTAACGACGATAATTATGAGGATGATAAGGACGATAACAACGATGATAATGACGATAATAACGACGAGATTAGCGACGATGTTTATGACAAAATAACGACGATATTAACGACGATAATTATGAGTATAATAAGGACGATAACAACGATGATAATGACGATAATAACGACGACATTAACGACGATGATTATGACAAAATAACGACGATATTAACGACGATAATTATGAGGATGATAAGGACGATAACAACGATGATAATGACGATATTAACGACGATATTAACGACGATAATAACGACGTTAATAACGACGATAAAAAGAAGATAATGACAATAATAACGACGATATTATCGATGATATTTATGACGATAACAACGTAGTTAATGACGATAATAACGACGACATTAACGACGATGATTATGACAAAATAACGACGATATTAACGACGATAATTATGAGGATAATAAGGACGATAACTACGATGATAATGACGATAATAACGACGACATTAACGACGATGATTATGACAAAATAACGACGATATTAACGACGATAATTATGAGGATGATAAGGACGATAACAACGATGATAATGACGATAATAACGACGAGATTAGCGACGATGTTTATGACAAAATAACGACGATATTAACGACGATAATTATGAGTATAATAAGGACGATAACAACGATGATAATGACGATAATAACGACGACATTAACGACGATGATTATGACAAAATAACGACGATATTAACGACGATAATTTGAGGATGATAAGGACGATAACAACGATGATAATGACGATAATAACGACGACATTAACAACGATGATTGTGACAAAATAACGACGATATTAACGACGATAATTATGAGGATAATAAGGACGATAACAACGATGATAATGACGATATTAACGACGATAATAACGACGATAACAACGATGATAATGACGAAATAACGACGATAATAACGACGATAATTATGAGGATAATAACGACGATAACAACGATGACAATGACGATAATAACGACGATATTAACGACGATAACAACGATGATAATAACGATAATAACGACGATATTAACGACGATAATTATGAGCATAATAAGGACGATAACAACGATGATAATGACGATATTAACGACGATATTAACGACGATAATAACGACGTTAATAACGACGATAAATAGAAGATAATGACAATAATAACGACGATATTATCGATGATATTTATGACGATAACAACGATGATAATGACGATAATAACGACGACATTAACGACGATGATTATGACAAAATAACGACGATATTAACGACGATAATTATGAGGATAATAAGGACGATAACAACGATGATAATGACGATATTAACGACGATATTAACGACGATAATAACGACGTTAATAACGACGATAAAAAGAAGATAATGACAATAATAACGACGATATTATCGATGATATTTATGACGATAACAACGATGATAATGACGATAATAACGACGACATTAACGACGATGATTATGACAAAATAACGACGACATTAACGACGATGATTATGACAAAATAACGACGATATTAACGACGATAATTATGAGGATAATAAGGACGATAACAACGATGATAATGACGATATTAACGACGATATTAACGACGATAATAACGACGAAAACAACGATGATAATGACGAAATAACGACGATAATAACGACGATAATTATGACAAAATAACGACGATATTAACGACGATAATTATGAGGATAATAAGGACGATAACAACGATGATAATGACGATATTAACGACGATATTAACGACGATAATAACGACGATAACAACGATGATAATGACGAAATAACGACGACATTAACGACGATGATTATGACAAAATAACGACGATATTAACGACGATAATTATGAGGATGATAAGGACGATAACAACGATGATAATGACGATAATAACGACGAGATTAGCGACGATGTTTATGACAAAATAACGACGATATTAACGACGATAATTATGAGTATAATAAGGACGATAACAACGATGATAATGACGATAATAACGACGACATTAACGACGATGATTATGACAAAATAACGACGATATTAACGACGATAATTATGAGGATGATAAGGACGATAACAACGATGATAATGACGATATTAACGACGATATTAACGACGATAACAACGATGATAATGACGAAATAACGACGATAATAACGACGATAATTATGAGGATAATAAGGACGATAACAACGATGATAATGACGATATTAACGACGATAATAACGACGATATTAACGACGAAAATAACGACGATATTAACGACGATAATAAAGAAAATAAAAAGAAGGTAATGACAATAATAACGACGATATTATCGATGATATTTATGACGATAACAACGTAGATAATGACGATAATAACGACGACATTAACGACGATGATTATGACAAAATAACGACGATATTAACGACGATAATTATGAGGATGATAAGGACGATAACAACGATGATAATGACGATATTAACGACGATATTAACGCCGATAATAACGACGTTAATAACGACGATAAAAAGAAGATAATGACAATAATAACGACGATATTATCGATGATATTTATGACGATAACAACGATGATAATGACGATAATAACGACGACATTAACGACGATGATTATGACAAAATAACGACGACATTAACGACGAGGATTATGACAAAATAACGACGATATTAACGACGATAATTATGAGGATGATAAGGACGATAACAACGATGATAATGACGATAATAACGACGAGATTAGCGACGATGTTTATGACAAAATAACGACGATATTAACGACGATAATTATGAGTATAATAAGGACGATAACAACGATGATAATGACGATAATAACGACGACATTAACGACGATGATTATGACAAAATAACGACGATATTAACGACGATAATTATGAGGATGATAAGGACGATAACAACGATGATAATGACGATATTAACGACGATATTAACGACGATAATAACGACATTAATAACGACGATAAAAAGAAGATAATGACAATAATAACGACGATATTATCGATGATATTTATGACGATAACAACGTAGATAATGACGATAATAACGACGACATTAACGACGATGATTATGACAAAATAACGACGATATTAACGACGATAATTATGAGGATGATAAGGACGATAACAACGATGATAATGACGATAATAACGACGACATTAACAACGATGATTGTGACAAAATAACGACGATATTAACGACGATAATTATGAGGATAATAAGGACGATAACAACGATGATAATGACGATATTAACGACGATAATAACGACGATAACAACGATGATAATGACGATATAACGACGATAATAACGACGATAATTATGAGGATAATAACGACGATAACAACGATGACAATGCCGATAATAACGACGATATTAACGACGATAATTATGCGGATAATAACGACGATAAGAACGATGATAATAACGATAATAACGACGATATTAACGACAATAATTATGAGGATAATAAGGACGATAACAACGATGATAATGACGATATTAACGACGATACTAACGATGATAATAACGACGATATTAACGACGATAATAACGACGATATTAACGACGATAATAAAGAAAATAAAAAGAAGATAATGACAATAATAACGACGATATTATCGATGATATTTATGACGATAACAACGTAGATAATGACGATAATAACGACGACATTAACGACGATGATTATGACAAAATAACGACGATATTAACGACGATAATTATGAGGATGATAAGGACGATAACAACGATGATAATGACGATAATAACGACTACATTAACAACGATGATTGTGACAAAATAACGACGATATTAACGACGATAATTATGAGGATGATAAGGACGATAACAACGATGATAATGACGATAATAACGACGACATTAGCGACGATGTTTATGACAAAATAACGACGATATTAACGACGATAATTATGAGTATAATAAGGACGATAACAACGATTATAATGACGATATTAACGACGATATTAACGACGATAATAACGACGTTAAAAACGACGATAAAAAGAAGATAATGACAATAATAACGACGATATTATCGATGATATTTATGACGATAACAACGTAGATAATGACGATAATAACGACGACATTAACGACGATGATTATGACAAAATAACGACGATATTAACGACGATAATTATGAGGATGATAAGGACGATAACAACGATGATAATGACGATAATAACGACGACATTAACGACGATGATTATGACAAAATAACGACGATATTAACGACGATAATTATGAGGATGATAAGGACGATAACAACGATGATAATGACGATAATAACGACGACATTAGCGACGATGTTTATGACAAAATAACGACGATATTAACGACAATAATTATGAGTATAATAAGGACGATAACAACGATTATAATGACGATATTAACGACGATATTAACGACGATAATAACGACGATAAAAAGAAGATAATGACAATAATAACGACGATATTATCGATGATATTTATGACGATAACAACGATGATAATGACGATAATAACGACGACATTAACGACGATGATTATGACAAAATAACGACGATATTAACGACGATAATTATGAGGATGATAAGGACGATAACAACGATGATAATGACGAAATAACGACGATAATAACGACGATAATTATGAGGATAATAACGACGATAACAACGATTATAATGACGATATTAACGACGATATTAAAGATAATATTTATGACGATAACAACGTAGATAATGACGATAATAACGACGACATTAACGACGATGATTATGACAAAATAACGACGATATTAACGACGATAATTATGAGGATAACAAGGACGATAACAACGATTATAATGACGATATTAACGACGATAATAACGACGTTAATAACGACGATAAATAGAAGATAATGACAATAATAACGACGATATTATCGATGATATTTATGGCGATAACAACGATGATAATGACGATAATAACGACGACATTAACGACGATGATTATGACAAAATAACGACGATATTAACGACGATAATTATGAGGATAATAAGGACGATAACAACGATGATAATGACGATATTAACGACGATATTAACGACGATAATAACGACGTTAATAACGACGATAAAAAGAAGATAATGACAATAATAACGACGATATTATCGATGATATTTATGACGATAACAACGATGATAATGACGATAATAACGACGACATTAACGACGATGATTATGACAAAATAACGACGACATTAACGACGATGATTATGACAAAATAACGACGATATTAACGACGATAATTATGAGGATAATAAGGACGATAACAACGATGATAATGACGATATTAACGACGATATTAACGACGATAATAACGACGATAACAACGATGATAATGACGAAATAACGACGATAATAACGACGATAATTATGACAAAATAACGACGATATTAACGACGATAATTATGAGGATAATAAGGACGATAACAACGATGATAATGACGATATTAACGACGATATTAACGACGATAATAACGACGATAACAACGATGATAATGACGAAATAACGACGACATTAACGACGATGATTATGACAAAATAACGACGATATTAACGACGATAATTATGAGGATGATAAGGACGATAACAACGATGATAATGACGATAATAACGACGAGATTAACGACGATGTTTATGACAAAATAACGACGATATTAACGACGATAATTATGAGTATAATAAGGACGATAACAACGTAGATAATGACGATAATAACGACGACATTAACGACGATGATTATGACAAAATAACGACGATATTAACGACGATAATTATGAGGATGATAAGGACGATAACAACGATGATAATGACGATAATAACGACGACATTAACAACGATGATTGTGACAAAATAACGACGATATTAACGACGATAATTATGAGGATAATAAGGACGATAACAACGATGATAATGACGATATTAACGACGATAATAACGACGATAACAACGATGATAATGACGAAATAACGACGATAATAACGACGATAATTATGAGGATAATAAGGACGATAACAACGATGATAATGACGATATTAACGACGATATTAACGACGATAATAACGACGATATTAACGACGAAAATAACGACGATATTAACGACGATAATAAAGAAAATAAAAAGAAGATAATGACAATAATAACGACGATATTATCGATGATATTTATGACGATAACAACGTAGATAATGACGATAATAACGACGACATTAACGACGATGATTATGACAAAATAACGACGATATTAACGACGATAATTATGAGGATGATAAGGACGATAACAACGATGATAATGACGATATTAACGACGATATTAACGCCGATAATAACGACGTTAATAACGACGATAAAAAGAAGATAATGACAATAATAACGACGATATTATCGATGATATTTATGACGATAACAACGATGATAATGACGATAATAACGACGACATTAACGACGATGATTATGACAAAATAACGACGATATTAACGACGATAATTATGAGGATAACAAGGACGATAACAACGATTATAATGACGATATTAACGACGATATTAACGACGATAATAACGACGTTAATAACGACGATAAAAAGAAGATAATGACAATAATAACGACGATATTATCGATGATATTTATGACGATAACAACGATGATAATGACGATAATAACGACGACATTAACGACGATGATTATGACAAAATAACGACGATATTAACGACGATAATTATGAGGATAATAAGGACGATAACAACGATGATAATGACGATATTAACGACGATAATAACGACGTTAATAACGACGATAAAAAGAAGATAATGACAATAATAACGACGATATTATCGATGATATTTATGACGATAACAACGATGATAATGACGATAATAACGACGACATTAACGACGATGATTATGACAAAATAACGACGACATTAATGACGAGGATTATGACAAAATAACGACGATATTAACGACGATAATTATGAGGATGATAAGGACGATAACAACGATGATAATGACGATAATAACGACGAGATTAGCGACGATGTTTATGACAAAATAACGACGATATTAACGACGATAAATATGAGTATAATAAGGACGATAACAACGATGATAATGACGATAATAACGACGACATTAACGACGATGATTATGACAAAATAACGACGATATTAACGACGATAATTATGAGGATGATAAGGACGATAACAACGATGATAATGACGATATTAACGACGATATTAACGACGATAATAACGACATTAATAACGACGATAAAAAGAAGATAATGACAATAATAACGACGATATTATCGATGATATTTATGACGATAACAACGTAGATAATGACGATAATAACGACGACATTAACGACGATGATTATGACAAAATAACGACGATATTAACGACGATAATTATGAGGATGATAAGGACGATAACAACGATGATAATGACGATAATAACGACGACATTAACAACGATGATTGTGACAAAATAACGACGATATTAACGACGATAATTATGAGGATAATAAGGACGATAACAACGATGATAATGACGATATTAACGACGATAATAACGACGATAACAACGATGATAATGACGAAATAACGACGATAATAACGACGATAATTATGAGGATAATAACGACGATAACAACGATGACAATGCCGATAATAACGACGATATTAACGACGATAATTATGCGGATAATAACGACGATAAGAACGATGATAATAACGATAATAACGACGATATTAACGACAATAATTATGAGGATAATAAGGACGATAACAACGATGATAATGACGATATTAACGACGATATTAACGACGATAATAACGACGATATTAACGACGATAATAAAGAAAATAAAAAGAAGATAATGACAATAATAACGACGATATTATCGATGATATTTATGACGATAACAACGTAGATAATGACGATAATAACGACGACATTAACGACGATGATTATGACAAAATAACGACGATATTAACGACGATAATTATGAGGATGATAAGGACGATAACAACGATGATAATGACGATAATAACGACTACATTAACAACGATGATTGTGACAAAATAACGACGATATTAACGACGATAATTATGAGGATGATAAGGACGATAACAACGATGATAATGACGATAATAACGACGACATTAGCGACGATGTTTATGACAAAATAACGACGATATTAACGACGATAATTATGAGTATAATAAGGACGATAACAACGATTATAATGACGATATTAACGACGATATTAACGACGATAATAACGACGTTAAAAACGACGATAAAAAGAAGATAATGACAATAATAACGACGATATTATCGATGATATTTATGACGATAACAACGTAGATAATGACGATAATAACGACGACATTAACGACGATGATTATGACAAAATAACGACGATATTAACGACGATAATTATGAGGATGATAAGGACGATAACAACGATGATAATGACGATAATAACGACGACATTAACGACGATGATTATGACAAAATAACGACGATATTAACGACGATAATTATGAGGATGATAAGGACGATAACAACGATGATAATGACGATAATAACGACGACATTAGCGACGATGTTTATGACAAAATAACGACGATATTAACGACAATAATTATGAGTATAATAAGGACGATAACAACGATTATAATGACGATATTAACGACGATATTAACGACGATAATAACGACGATAAAAAGAAGATAATGACAATAATAACGACGATATTATCGATGATATTTTGACGATAACAATGTAGATAATGACGATAATAACGACGACATTAACAACGATGATTGTGACAAAATAACGACGATATTAACGACGATAATTATGAGGATAATAAGGACGATAACAACGATGATAATGACGATATTAACGACGATATTAACGACGATAATAACGACGTTAATAACGACGATAAAAAGAAGATAATGACAATAATAACGACGATATTATCGATGATATTTATGACGATAACAACGATGATAATGACGATAATAACGACGACATTAACGACGATGATTATGACAAAATAACGACGATATTAACGACGATAATTATGAGGATAATAAGGACGATAACAACGATGATAATGACGATATTAACGACGATATTAACGACGATAATAACGACGATAACAACGATGATAATGACGAAATAACGACGATATTAACGACGATAATTATGAGGATAATAAGGACGATAACAACGATGATAATGACGATATTAACGACGATATTAACGACGATAATAACGACGATATTAACGACGATAATAACGACGATATTAACGACGATAATAACGACGATATTAACGACGATAATAAAGAAAATAAAAAGAAGATAATGACAATAATAACGACGATATTATCGATGATATTTATGACGATAACAACGTAGATAATGACGATATTAACGACGACATTAGCGACGATGTTTATGACAAAATAATGACGATATTAACGACGATAATTATGAGGATGATAAGGACGATAACAACGATGATAATGACGATAATAACGACGACATTAGCGACGATGTTTATGACAAAATAACGACGATATTAACGACGATAATTATGAGTATAATAAGGACGATAACAACGATGATAATGACGATATTAACGACGATATTAACGACGATAATAACGACGATAAAAAGAAGATAATGACAATAATAACGACGATATTAACGACGATAATAAAGACAATAAAAAGAAGATAATGACAATAATAACGACGATATTAAAGATAAAATTTATGACGATAACAACGTAGATAATGACGATAATAACGACGACATTAACGACGATGATTATGACAAAATAACGACGATATTAACGACGATAATTATGAGTATAATAAGGACGATAACAACGATGATAATGACGATAATAACGACGACATTAACGACGATGATTATGACAAAATAACGACGATATTAACGACGATAATTATGAGGATGATAAGGACGATAACAACGATGATAATGACGATATTAACGACGATATTAACGACGATAATAACGACGTTAATAACGACGATAAAAAGAAGATAATGACAATAATAACGACGATATTATCGATGATATTTATGACGATAACAACGTAGATAATGACGATAATAACGACGACATTAACGACGATGATTATGACAAAATAACGACGATATTAACGACGATAATTATGAGGATGATAAGGACGATAACAACGATGATAATGACGATAATAACGACGACATTAACAACGATGATTGTGACAAAATAACGACGATATTAACGACGATAATTATGAGGATAATAAGGACGATAACAACGATGATAATGACGATATTAACGACGATAATAACGACGATAACAACGATGATAATGACGAAATAACGACGATAATAACGACGATAATTATGAGGATAATAACGACGATAACAACGATGACAATGCCGATAATAACGACGATATTAACGACGATAATTATGCGGATAATAACGACGATTTGAACGATGATAATAACGATAATAACGACGATATTAACGACAATAATTATGAGGATAATAAGGACGATAACAACGATGATAATGACGATATTAACGACGATATTAACGACGATGATTATGACAAAATAACGACGATATTAACGACGATAATTATGAGGATGATAAGGACGATAACAACGATGATAATGACGATAATAACGACGAGATTAGAGACGATGTTTATGACAAAATAACGACGATATTAACGACGATAATTATGAGTATAATAAGGACGATAACAACGATGATAATGACGATAATAACGACGACATTAACGACGATGATTATGACAAAATAACGACGATATTAACGACGATAATTATGAGGATGATAAGGACGATAACAACGATGATAATGACGATATTAACGACGATATTAACGACGATAATAACGACGTTAATAACGACGATAAAAAGAAGATAATGACAATAATAACGACGATATTTATGACGATAACAACGTAGATAATGACGATAATAACGACGACATTAACGACGATGATTATGACAAAATAACGACGATATTAACGACGATAATTATGAGGATGATAAGGACGATAACAACGATGATAATGACGATAATAACGACGACATTAACAACGATGATTGTGACAAAATAACGACGATATTAACGACGATAATTATGAGGATGATAAGGACGATAACAACGATGATAATGACGATAATAACGACGACATTAGCGACGATGTTTATGACAAAATAACGACGATATTAACGACGATAATTATGAGTATAATAAGGACGATAACAACGATTATAATGACGATATTAACGACGATATTAACGACGATAATAACGACGTTAAAAACGACGATTAAAAGAAGGTAATGACAATAATAACGACGATATTATCGATGATATTTATGACGATAACAACGTAGATAATGACGATAATAACGACGACATTAACGACGATGATTATGACAAAATAACGACGATATTAACGACGATAATTATGAGGATGATAAGGACGATAACAACGATGATAATGACGATAATAACGACGACATTAACGACGATGATTATGACAAAATAACGACGATATTAACGACGATAATTATGAGGATGATAAGGACGATAACAACGATGATAATGACGATAATAACGACGACATTAGCGACGATGTTTATGACAAAATAACGACGATATTAACGACAATAATTATGAGTATAATAAGGACGATAACAACGATTATAATGACGATATTAACGACGATATTAACGACGATAATAACGACGATAAAAAGAAGATAATGACAATAATAACGACGATATTATCGATGATATTTTGACGATAACAATGTAGATAATGACGATAATAACGACGACATTAACAACGATGATTGTGACAAAATAACGACGATATTAACGACGATAATTATGAGGATAATAAGGACGATAACAACGATGACAATGCCGATAATAACGACGATATTAACGACGATAATTATGCGGATAATAACGACGATAAGAACGATGATAATAACGATAATAACGACGATATTAACGACAATAATTATGAGGATAATAAGGACGATAACAACGATGATAATGACGATATTAACGACGATATTAACGACGATAATAACGACGATATTAACGACGATAATAACGACGATATTAACGACGATAATAAAGAAAATAAAAAGAAGATAATGACAATAATAACGACGATATTATCGATGATATTTATGACGATAACAACGTAGATAATGACGATAATAACGACGACATTAACGACGATGATTATGACAAAATAACGACGATATTAACGACGATAATTATGAGGATGATAAGGACGATAACAACGATGATAATGACGATAATAACGACTACATTAACAACGATGATTGTGACAAAATAACGACGATATTAACGACGATAATTATGAGGATGATAAGGACGATAACAACGATGATAATGACGATAATAACGACGACATTAGCGACGATGTTTATGACAAAATAACGACGATATTAACGACGATAATTATGAGTATAATAAGGACGATAACAACGATTATAATGACGATATTAACGACGATATTAACGACGATAATAACGACGTTAAAAACGACGATAAAAAGAAGATAATGACAATAATAACGACGATATTATCGATGATATTTATGACGATAACAACGTAGATAATGACGATAATAACGACGACATTAACGACGATGATTATGACAAAATAACGACGATATTAACGACGATAATTATGAGGATGATAAGGACGATAACAACGATGATAATGACGATAATAACGACGACATTAACGACGATGATTATGACAAAATAACGACGATATTAACGACGATAATTATGAGGATGATAAGGACGATAACAACGATGATAATGACGATAATAACGACGACATTAGCGACGATGTTTATGACAAAATAACGACGATATTAACGACAATAATTATGAGTATAATAAGGACGATAACAACGATTATAATGACGATATTAACGACGATATTAACGACGATAATAACGACGATAAAAAGAAGATAATGACAATAATAACGACGATATTATCGATGATATTTTGACGATAACAATGTAGATAATGACGATAATAACGACGACATTAACAACGATGATTGTGACAAAATAACGACGATATTAACGACGATAATTATGAGGATAATAAGGACGATAACAACGATGATAATGACGATATTAACGACGATATTAACGACGATAATAACGACGTTAATAACGACGATAAAAAGAAGATAATGACAATAATAACGACGATATTATCGATGATATTTATGACGATAACAACGATGATAATGACGATAATAACGACGACATTAACGACGATGATTATGACAAAATAACGACGATATTAACGACGATAATTATGAGGATAATAAGGACGATAACAACGATGATAATGACGATATTAACGACGATATTAACGACGATAATAACGACGATAACAACGATGATAATGACGAAATAACGACGATATTAACGACGATAATTATGAGGATAATAAGGACGATAACAACGATGATAATGACGATATTAACGACGATATTAACGACGATAATAACGACGATATTAACGACGATAATAACGACGATATTAACGACGATAATAACGACGATATTAACGACGATAATAAAGACAATAAAAAGAAGATAATGACAATAATAACGACGATATTATCGATGATATTTATGACGATAACAACGTAGATAATGACGATATTAACGACGACATTAGCGACGATGTTTATGACAAAATAATGACGATATTAACGACGATAATTATGAGGATGATAAGGACGATAACAACGATGATAATGACGATAATAACGACGACATTAGCGACGATGTTTATGACAAAATAACGACGATATTAACGACGATAATTATGAGTATAATAAGGACGATAACAACGATGATAATGACGATATTAACGACGATATTAACGACGATAATAACGACGATAAAAAGAAGATAATGACAATAATAACGACGATATTAACGGCGATAATAAAGACAATAAAAAGAAGATAATGACAATAATAACGACGATATTAAAGATAAAATTTATGACGATAACAACGTAGATAATGACGATAATAACGACGACATTAACGACGATGATTATGACAAAATAACGACGATATTAACGACGATAATTATGAGTATAATAAGGACGATAACAACGATGATAATGACGATAATAACGACGACATTAACGACGATGATTATGACAAAATAACGACGATATTAACGACGATAATTATGAGGATGATAAGGACGATAACAACGATGATAATGACGATATTAACGACGATATTAACGACGATAATAACGACGTTAATAACGACGATAAAAAGAAGATAATGACAATAATAACGACGATATTATCGATGATATTTATGACGATAACAACGTAGATAATGACGATAATAACGACGACATTAACGACGATGATTATGACGAAATAACGACGATATTAACGACGATAATTATGAGGATGATAAGGACGATAACAACGATGATAATGACGATAATAACGACGACATTAACAACGATGATTGTGACAAAATAACGACGATATTAACGACGATAATTATGAGGATAATAAGGACGATAACAACGATGATAATGACGATATTAACGACGATAATAACGACGATAACAACGATGATAATGACGAAATAACGACGATAATAACGACGATAATTATGAGGATAATAACGACGATAACAACGATGACAATGCCGATAATAACGACGATATTAACGACGATAATTATGCGGATAATAACGACGATAAGAACGATGATAATAACGATAATAACGACGATATTAACGACGATAATTATGAGGATGATAAGGACGATAACAACGATGATAATGACGATAATAACGACGACATTAACAACGATGATTGTGACAAAATAACGACGATATTAACGACGATAATTATGAGGATGATAAGGACGATAACAACGATGATAATGACGATAATAACGACGACATTAGCGACGATGTTTATGACAAAATAACGACGATATTAACGACGATAATTATGAGTATAATAAGGACGATAACAACGATTATAATGACGATATTAACGACGATATTAACGACGATAATAACGACGTTAAAAACGACGATAAAAAGAAGATAATGACAATAATAACGACGATATTATCGATGATATTTATGACGATAACAACGTAGATAATGACGATAATAACGACGACATTAACGACGATGATTATGACAAAATAACGACGATATTAACGACGATAATTATGAGGATGATAAGGACGATAACAACGATGATAATGACGATAATAACGACGACATTAACGACGATGATTATGACAAAATAACGACGATATTAACGACGATAATTATGAGGATGATAAGGACGATAACAACGATGATAATGACGATAATAACGACGACATTAGCGACGATGTTTATGACAAAATAACGACGATATTAACGACAATAATTATGAGTATAATAAGGACGATAACAACGATTATAATGACGATATTAACGACGATATTAACGACGATAATAACGACGATAAAAAGAAGATAATGACAATAATAACGACGATATTATCGATGATATTTTGACGATAACAATGTAGATAATGACGATAATAACGACGACATTAACAACGATGATTGTGACAAAATAACGACGATATTAACGACGATAATTATGAGGATAATAAGGACGATAACAACGATGATAATGACGATATTAACGACGATATTAACGACGATAATAACGACGTTAATAACGACGATAAAATGAAGATAATGACAATAATAACGACGATATTATCGATGATATTTATGACGATAACAACGATGATAATGACGATAATAACGACGACATTAACGACGATGATTATGACAAAATAACGACGATATTAACGACGATAATTATGAGGATAATAAGGACGATAACAACGATGATAATGACGATATTAACGACGATATTAACGACGATAATAACGACGATAACAACGATGATAATGACGAAATAACGACGATATTAACGACGATAATTATGAGGATAATAAGGACGATAACAACGATGATAATGACGATATTAACGACGATATTAACGACGATAATAACGACGATATTAACGACGATAATAACGACGATATTAACGACGATAATAACGACGATATTAACGACGATAATAAAGACAATAAAAAGAAGATAATGACAATAATAACGACGATATTATCGATGATATTTATGACGATAACAACGTAGATAATGACGATATTAACGACGACATTAGCGACGATGTTTATGACAAAATAATGACGATATTAACGACGATAATTATGAGGATGATAAGGACGATAACAACGATGATAATGACGATAATAACGACGACATTAGCGACGATGTTTATGACAAAATAACGACGATATTAACGACGATAATTATGAGTATAATAAGGACGATAACAACGATGATAATGACGATATTAACGACGATATTAACGACGATAATAACGACGATAAAAAGAAGATAATGACAATAATAACGACGATATTAACGACGATAATAAAGACAATAAAAAGAAGATAATGACAATAATAACGACGATATTAAAGATAAAATTTATGACGATAACAACGTAGATAATGACGATAATAACGACGACATTAACGACGAAGATTATGACAAAATAACGACGATATTAACGACGATAATTATGAGGATGATAAGGACGATAACAACGATGATAATGACGATATTAACGACGATATTAACGACGATAATAACGACGTTAATAACGACGATAAAAAGAAGATAATGACAATAATAACGACGATATTAACGACGATAATAAAGACAATAAAAAGAAGATAATGACAATAATAACGACGATATTATCGATGATATTTATGACGATAACAACGATAATAATGACGATAATAACGACGACATTAACGACGATGATTATGACAAAATAACGACGATATTAACGACGATAATTATGAGGATGATAAGGACGATAACAACGATGATAATGACGAAATAACGACGATAATAACGACGATAATTATGAGGATAATAACGACGATAACAACGATTATAATGACGATATTAACGACGATATTAAAGATAATATTTATGACGATAACAACGTAGATAATGACGATAATAACGACGACATTAACGACGATGATTATGACAAAATAACGACGATATTAACGACGATAATTATGAGGATAACAAGGACGATAACAACGATTATAATGACGATATTAACGACGATAATAACGACGTTAATAACGACGATAAATAGAAGATAATGACAATAATAACGACGATATTATCGATGATATTTATGGCGATAACAACGATGATAATGACGATAATAACGACGACATTAACGACGATGATTATGACAAAATAACGACGATATTAACGACGATAATTATGAGGATAATAAGGACGATAACAACGATGATAATGACGATATTAACGACGATTTTAACGACGATAATAACGACGTTAATAACGACGATAAAAAGAAGATAATGACAATAATAACGACGATATTATCGATGATATTTATGACGATAACAACGATGATAATGACGATAATAACGACGACATTAACGACGATGATTATGACAAAATAACGACGACATTAACGACGATGATTATGACAAAATAACGACGATATTAACGACGATAATTATGGGATAATAAGGACGATAACAACGATGATAATGACGATATTAACGACGATATTAACGACGATAATAACGACGATAACAACGATGATAATGACGAAATAACGACGATAATAACGACGATAATTATGACAAAATAACGACGATATTAACGACGATAATTATGAGGATAATAAGGACGATAACAACGATGATAATGACGATATTAACGACGATATTAACGACGATAATAACGACGATAACAACGATGATAATGACGAAATAACGACGACATTAACGACGATGATTATGACAAAATAACGACGATATTAACGACGATAATTATGAGGATGATAAGGACGATAACAACGATGATAATGACGATAATAACGACGACATTAGCGACGATGTTTATGACAAAATAACGACGATATTAACGACGATAATTATGAGTATAATAAGGACGATAACAACGATTATAATGACGATATTAACGACGATATTAACGACGATAATAACGACGTTAAAAACGACGATAAAAAGAAGATAATGACAATAATAACGACGATATTATCGATGATATTTATGACGATAACAACGTAGATAATGACGATAATAACGACGACATTAACGACGATGATTATGACAAAATAACGACGATATTAACGACGATAATTATGAGGATGATAAGGACGATAACAACGATGATAATGACGATAATAACGACGACATTAACGACGATGATTATGACAAAATAACGACGATATTAACGACGATAATTATGAGGATGATAAGGACGATAACAACGATGATAATGACGATATTAACGACGATATTAACGACGATAATAACGACGATAACAACGATGATAATGACGAAATAACGACGATATTAACGACGATAATTATGAGGATAATAAGGACGATAACAACGATGATAATGACGATATTAACGACGATATTAACGACGATAATAACGACGATATTAACGACGATAATAACGACGATATTAACGACGATAATAACGACGATATTAACGACGATAATAAAGACAATAAAAAGAAGATAATGACAATAATATCGACGATATTATCGATGATATTTATGACGATAACAACGTAGATAATGACGATATTAACGACGACATTAGCGACGATGTTTATGACAAAATAACGACGATATTAACGACGATAATTATGAGGATGATAAGGACGATAACAACGATGATAATGACGATATTAACGACGATATTAACGACGATAATAACGACGTTAATAACGACGATAAAAAGAAGATAATGACAATAATAACGACGATATTATCGATGATATTTATGACGATAACAACGATGATAATGACGATAATAACGACGACATTAACGACGATGATTATGACAAAATAACGACGATATTAACGACGATAATTATGAGGATGATAAGGACGATAACAACGATGATAATGACGATATTAACGACGATATTAACGACGATAATAACGACGTTAATAACGACGATAAAAAGAAGATAATGACAATAATAACGACGATATTAAAGATAAAATTTATGACGATAACAACGTAGATAATGACGATAATAACGACGACATTAACGACGATGATTATGACAAAATAACGACGATATTAACGACGATAATTATGAGGATGATAAGGACGATAACAACGATGATAATGACGATATTAACGACGATATTAACGACGATAATAACGACGTTAATAACGACGATAAAAAGAAGATAATGACAATAATAACGACGATATTAACGACGATAATAAAGACAATAAAAAGAAGATAATGACAATAATAACGACGATATTAAAGATAAAATATATGACGATAACAACGTAGATAATGACGATAATAACGACGACATTAACGACGATGATTATGACAAAATAACGACGATATTAACGACGATAATTATGAGGATGATAAGGACGATAACAACGATGATAATGACGATATTAACGACGATATTAACGACGATAATAACGACGTTAATAACGACGATAAAAAGAAGATAATGACAATAATAACGACGATATTAACGACGATAATAAAGACAATAAAAAGAAGATAATGACAATAATAACGACGATATTATCGATGATATTTATGACGATAACAACGATAATAATGACGATAATAACGACGACATTAACGACGATGATTATGACAAAATAACGACGATATTAACGACGATAATTATGAGGATGATAAGGACGATAACAACGATGATAATGACGATATTAACGACGATATTAACGACGATAATAACGACGATATTAACGACGATAATAAAGACAATAAAAAGAAGATAATGACAGTAATAACGACGATATTAACGATAATATTTATGACGATAACAACGTAGATAATGACGATAATAACGACGACATTAACGACGATGATTATGACAAAATAACGACGATATTATCGACGATAATTATGAGGATGATAAGGACGATAACAACGATGATAATGACGATAATAACGACGACATTAACAACGATGATTGTGACAAAATAACGACGATATTAACGACGATAATTATGAGGATAATAAGGACGATAACAACGATGATAATGACGATATTAACGACGATAGTAACGACGATAATAACGACGTTAATAACGACGATAAAAAGAAGATAATGACAATAATAACGACGATATTATCGATGATATTTATGACGATAACAACGATGATAATGACGATAATAACGACGACATTAACGACGATAATAACGACGTTAAAAACGACGATAAAAAGAAGATAATGACAATAATAACGACGATATTATCGATGATATTTATGACGATAACAACGTAGATAATGACGATAATAACGACGACATTAACGACGATGATTATGACAAAATAACGACGATATTAACGACGATAATTATGAGGATGATAAGGACGATAACAACGATATTAACGACGATATTAACGACGATAATAACGACGTTAATAACGACGATAAAAAGAAGATAATGACAATAATAACGACGATATTAAAGATAAAATTTATGACGATAACAACGTAGATAATGACGATAATAACGACGACATTAACGACGATGATTATGACAAAATAACGACGATATTAACGACGATAATTATGAGGATGATAAGGACGATAACAACGATGATAATGACGATATTAACGACGATATTAACGACGATAATAACGACGTTAATAACGACGATAAAAAGAAGATAATGACAATAATAACGACGATATTAACGACGATAATAAAGACAATAAAAAGAAGATAATGACAATAATAACGACGATATTAAAGATAAAATTTATGACGATAACAACGTAGATAATGACGATAATAACGACGACATTAACGACGATGATTATGACAAAATAACGACGATATTAACGACGATAATTATGAGGATGATAAGGACGATAACAACGATGATAATGACGATAATAACGACGACATTAACAACGATGATTGTGACAAAATAACGACGATATTAACGACGATAATTATGAGGATAATAAGGACGATTACAACGATGATAATGACGATATTAACGACGATAGTAACGACGATAATAACGACGTTAATAACGACGATAAAAAGAAGATAATGACAATAATAACGACGATATTATCGATGATATTTATGACGATAACAACGATGATAATGACGATAATAACGACGACATTAACGACGATGATTATGACAAAATAACGACGATATTAACGACGATAATTATGAGGATAATAAGGACGATAACAACGATGATAATGACGATATTAACGACGATATTAACGACGATAATAACGACGTTAATAACGACGATAAAAAGAAGATAATGACAATAATAACGACGATATTAAAGATAAAATTTATGACGATAACAACGTAGATAATGACGATAATAACGACGACATTAACGACGATGATTATGACAAAATAACGACGCTATTAACGACGATAATTATGAGGATGATAAGGACGATAACAACGATGATAATGACGATATTAACGACGATATTAACGACGATAATAACGACGTTAATAACGACGATAAAAAGAAGATAATGACAATAATAACGACGATATTAACGACGATAATAAAGACAATAAAAAGAAGATAATGACAATAATAACGACGATATTATCGATGATATTTATGACGATAACAACGATAATAATGACGATAATAACGACGACATTAACGACGATGATTATGACAAAATAACGACGATATTAACGACGATAATTATGAGGATGATAAGGACGATAACAACGATGATAATGACGATATTAACGACGATATTAACGACGATAATAACGACGTTAATAACGACGATAAAAAGAAGATAATGACAATAATAACGACGATATTAACGACGATAATAAAGACAATAAAAAGAAGATAATGACAATAATAACGACGATATTAAAGATAAAATATATGACGATAACAACGTAGATAATGACGATAATAACGACGACATTAACGACGATGATTATGACAAAATAACGACGATATTAACGACGATAATTATGAGGATGATAAGGACGATAACAACGATGATAATGACGATATTAACGACGATATTAACGACGATAATAACGACGTTAATAACGACGATAAAAAGAAGATAATGACAATAATAACGACGATATTAACGACGATAATAAAGACAATAAAAAGAAGATAATGACAATAATAACGACGATATTATCGATGATATTTATGACGATAACAACGATAATAATGACGATAATAACGACGACATTAACGACGATGATTATGACAAAATAACGACGATATTAACGACGATAATTATGAGGATGATAAGGACGATAACAACGATGATAATGACGATATTAACGACGATATTAACGACGATAATAACGACGATATTAACGACGATAATAAAGACAATAAAAAGAAGATAATGACAGTAATAACGACGATATTATCGATGATATTTATGACGATAACAACGTAGATAATGACGATAATAACGACGACATTAACGACGATGATTATGACAAAATAACGACGATATTAACGACGATAATTATGAGGATGATAAGGACGATAACAACGATGATAATGACGATAATAACGACGACATTAACGACGATGATTATGACAAAATAACGACGATATTAACGACGATAATTATGAGGATGATAAGGACGATAACAACGATGATAATGACGATAATAACGACGACATTAGCGACGATGTTTATGACAAAATAACGACGATATTAACGACAATAATTATGAGTATAATAAGGACGATAACAACGATTATAATGACGATATTAACGACGATAGTAACGACGATAATAACGACGATAAAAAGAAGATAATGACAATAATAACGACGATATTATCGATGATATTTTGACGATAACAATGTAGATAATGACGATAATAACGACGACATTAACAACGATGATTGTGACAAAATAACGACGATATTAACGACGATAATTATGAGGATAATAAGGACGATAACAACGATGATAAAGACGATATTAACGACGATATTAACGACGATAATAACGACGTTAATAACGACGATAAAAAGAAGATAATGACAATAATAACGACGATATTATCGATGATATTTATGACGATAACAACGATGATAATGACGATAATAACGACGACATTAACGACGATGATTATGACAAAATAACGACGATATTAACGACGATAATTATGAGGATAATAAGGACGATAACAACGATGATAATGACGATATTAACGACGATATTAACGACGATAATAACGACGATAACAACGATGATAATGACGAAATAACGACGATATTAACGACGATAATTATGAGGATAATAAGGACGATAACAACGATGATAATGACGATATTAACGACGATATTAACGACGATAATAACGACGATATTAACGACGATAATAACGACGATATTAACGACGATAATAACGACGATATTAACGACGATAATAAAGACAATAAAAAGAAGATAATGACAATAATAACGACGATATTATCGATGATATTTATGACGATAACAACGTAGATAATGACGATATTAACGACGACATTAGCGACGATGTTTATGACAAAATAATGACGATATTAACGACGATAATTATGAGGATGATAAGGACGATAACAACGATGATAATGACGATAATAACGACGACATTAGCGACGATGTTTATGACAAAATAACGACGATATTAACGACGATAATTATGAGTATAATAAGGACGATAACAACGATGATAATGACGATATTAACGACGATATTAACGACGATAATAACGACGATAAAAAGAAGATAATGACAATAATAACGACGATATTAACGACGATAATAAAGACAATAAAAAGAAGATAATGACAATAATAACGACGATATTAAAGATAAAATTTATGACGATAACAACGTAGATAATGACGATAATAACGACGACATTAACGACGAAGATTATGACAAAATAACGACGATATTAACGACGATAATTATGAGGATGATAAGGACGATAACAACGATGATAATGACGATATTAACGACGATATTAACGACGATAATAACGACGTTAATAACGACGATAAAAAGAAGATAATGACAATAATAACGACGATATTAACGACGATAATAAAGACAATAAAAAGAAGATAATGACAATAATAACGACGATATTATCGATGATATTTATGACGATAACAACGATAATAATGACGATAATAACGACGACATTAACGACGATGATTATGACAAAATAACGACGATATTAACGACGATAATTATGAGGATGATAAGGACGATAACAACGATGATAATGACGATATTAACGACGATATTAACGACGATAATAACGACGTTAATAACGACGATAATTATGAGGATAATAAGGACGATAACAACGATGATAATGACGATATTAACGACGATATTAACGACGATAATAACGACGATATTAACGACGATAATAAAGACAATAAAAAGAAGATAATGACAGTAATAACGACGATATTAACGATAATATTTATGACGATAACAACGTAGATAATGACGATAATAACGACGACATTAACGACGATGATTATGACAAAATAACGACGATATTAACGACGATAATTATGAGGATGATAAGGACGATAACAACGATGATAATGACGATAATAACGACGACATTAGCGACGATGTTTATGACAAAATAACGACGATATTAACGACGATAATTATGAGTATAATAAGGACGATAACAACGATTATAATGACGATATTAACGACGATATTAACGACGATAATAACGACGTTAAAAACGACGATAAAAAGAAGATAATGACAATAATAACGACGATATTATCGATGATATTTATGACGATAACAACGTAGATAATGACGATAATAACGACGACATTAACGACGATGATTATGACAAAATAACGACGATATTAACGACGATAATTATGAGGATGATAAGGACGATAACAACGATGATAATGACGATAATAACGACGACATTAACAACGATGATTGTGACAAAATAACGACGATATTAACGACGATAATTATGAGGATAATAAGGACGATTACAACGATGATAATGACGATATTAACGACGATAGTAACGACGATAATAACGACGTTAATAACGACGATAAAAAGAAGATAATGACAATAATAACGACGATATTATCGATGATATTTATGACGATAACAACGATGATAATGACGATAATAACGACGACATTAACGACGATGATTATGACAAAATAACGACGATATTAACGACGATAATTATGAGGATAATAAGGACGATAACAACGATGATAATGACGATATTAACGACGATATTAACGACGATAATAACGACGTTAATAACGACGATAAAAAGAAGATAATGACAATAATAACGACGATATTAAAGATAAAATTTATGACGATAACAACGTAGATAATGACGATAATAACGACGACATTAAAGACGATGATTATGACAAAATAACGACGCTATTAACGACGATAATTATGAGGATGATAAGGACGATAACAACGATGATAATGACGATATTAACGACGATATTAACGACGATAATAACGACGTTAATAACGACGATAAAAAGAAGATAATGACAATAATAACGACGATATTAACGACGATAATAAAGACAATAAAAAGAAGATAATGACAATAATAACGACGATATTATCGATGATATTTATGACGATAACAACGATAATAATGACGATAATAACGACGACATTAACGACGATGATTATGACAAAATAACGACGATATTAACGACGATAATTATGAGGATGATAAGGACGATAACAACGATGATAATGACGATATTAACGACGATATTAACGACGATAATAACGACGTTAATAACGACGATAAAAAGAAGATAATGACAATAATAACGACGATATTAACGACGATAATAAAGACAATAAAAAGAAGATAATGACAATAATAACGACGATATTAAAGATAAAATATATGACGATAACAACGTAGATAATGACGATAATAACGACGACATTAACGACGATGATTATGACAAAATAACGACGATATTAACGACGATAATTATGAGGATGATAAGGACGATAACAACGATGATAATGACGATATTAACGACGATATTAACGACGATAATAACGACGTTAATAACGACGATAAAAAGAAGATAATGACAATAATAACGACGATAATAACGACGATAATAAAGACAATAAAAAGAAGATAATGACAATAATAACGACGATATTATCGATGATATTTATGACGATAACAACGATAATAATGACGATAATAACGACGACATTAACGACGATGATTATGACAAAATAACGACGATATTAACGACGATAATTATGAGGATGATAAGGACGATAACAACGATGATAATGACGATATTAACGACGATATTAACGACGATAATAACGACGATATTAACGACGATAATAAAGACAATAAAAAGAAGATAATGACAGTAATAACGACGATATTATCGATGATATTTATGACGATAACAACGTAGATAATGACGATAATAACGACGACATTAACGACGATGATTATGACAAAATAACGACGATATTAACGACGATAATTATGAGGATGATAAGGACGATAACAACGATGATAATGACGATAATAACGACGACATTAACGACGATGATTATGACAAAATAACGACGATATTAACGACGATAATTATGAGGATGATAAGGACGATAACAACGATGATAATGACGATAATAACGACGACATTAGCGACGATGTTTATGACAAAATAACGACGATATTAACGACAATAATTATGAGTATAATAAGGACGATAACAACGATTATAATGACGATATTAACGACGATATTAACGACGATAATAACGACGATAAAAAGAAGATAATGACAATAATAACGACGATATTATCGATGATATTTTGACGATAACAATGTAGATAATGACGATAATAACGACGACATTAACAAAGATGATTGTGACAAAATAACGACGATATTAACGACGATAATTATGAGGATAATAAGGACGATAACAACGATGATAATGACGATATTAACGACGATATTAACGACGATAATAACGACGTTAATAACGACGATAAAAAGAAGATAATGACAATAATAACGACGATATTATCGATGATATTTATGACGATAACAACGATGATAATGACGATAATAACGACGACATTAACGACGATGATTATGACAAAATAACGACGATATTAACGACGATAATTATGAGGATAATAAGGACGATAACAACGATGATAATGACGATATTAACGACGATATTAACGACGATAATAACGACGATAACAACGATGATAATGACGAAATAACGACGATATTAACGACGATAATTATGAGGATAATAAGGACGATAACAACGATGATAATGACGATATTAACGACGATATTAACGACGATAATAACGACGATATTAACGACGATAATAACGACGATATTAACGACGATAATAACGACGATATTAACGACGATAATAAAGACAATAAAAAGAAGATAATGACAATAATAACGACGATATTATCGATGATATTTATGACGATAACAACGTAGATAATGACGATATTAACGACGACATTAGCGACGATGTTTATGACAAAATAATGACGATATTAACGACGATAATTATGAGGATGATAAGGACGATAACAACGATGATAATGACGATAATAACGACGACATTAGCGACGATGTTTATGACAAAATAACGACGATATTAACGACGATAATTATGAGTATAATAAGGACGATAACAACGATGATAATGACGATATTAACGACGATATTAACGACGATAATAACGACGATAAAAAGAAGATAATGACAATAATAACGACGATATTAACGACGATAATAAAGACAATAAAAAGAAGATAATGACAATAATAACGACGATATTAAAGATAAAATTTATGACGATAACAACGTAGATAATGACGATAATAACGACGACATTAACGACGAAGATTATGACAAAATAACGACGATATTAACGACGATAATTATGAGGATGATAAGGACGATAACAACGATGATAATGACGATATTAACGACGATATTAACGACGATAATAACGACGTTAATAACGACGATAAAAAGAAGATAATGACAATAATAACGACGATATTAACGACGATAATAAAGACAATAAAAAGAAGATAATGACAATAATAACGACGATATTATCGATGATATTTATGACGATAACAACGATAATAATGACGATAATAACGACGACATTAACGACGATGATTATGACAAAATAACGACGATATTAACGACGATAATTATGAGGATGATAAGGACGATAACAACGATGATAATGACGATATTAACGACGATATTAACGACGATAATAACGACGTTAATAACGACGATAATTATGAGGATAATAAGGACGATAACAACGATGATAATGACGATATTAACGACGATATTAACGACGATAATAACGACGATATTAACGACGATAATAAAGACAATAAAAAGAAGATAATGACAGTAATAACGACGATATTAACGATAATATTTATGACGATAACAACGTAGATAATGACGATAATAACGACGACATTAACGACGATGATTATGACAAAATAACGACGATATTAACGACGATAATTATGAGGATGATAAGGACGATAACAACGATGATAATGACGATAATAACGACGACATTAGCGACGATGTTTATGACAAAATAACGACGATATTAACGACGATAATTATGAGTATAATAAGGACGATAACAACGATTATAATGACGATATTAACGACGATATTAACGACGATAATAACGACGTTAAAAACGACGATAAAAAGAAGATAATGACAATAATAACGACGATATTATCGATGATATTTATGACGATAACAACGTAGATAATGACGATAATAACGACGACATTAACGACGATGATTATGACAAAATAACGACGATATTAACGACGATAATTATGAGGATGATAAGGACGATAACAACGATGATAATGACGATAATAACGACGACATTAACGACGATGATTATGACAAAATAACGACGATATTAACGACGATAATTATGAGGATGATAAGGACGATAACAACGATGATAATGACGATATTAACGACGATATTAACGACGATAATAACGACGATAACAACGATGATAATGACGAAATAACGACGATATTAACGACGATAATTATGAGGATAATAAGGACGATAACAACGATGATAATGACGATATTAACGACGATATTAACGACGATAATAACGACGATATTAACGACGATAATAACGACGATATTAACGACGATAATAACGACGATATTAACGACGATAATAAAGACAATAAAAAGAAGATAATGACAATAATAACGACGATATTATCGATGATATTTATGACGATAACAACGTAGATAATGACGATATTAACGACGACATTAGCGACGATGTTTATGACAAAATAACGACGATATTAACGACGATAATTATGAGGATGATAAGGACGATAACAACGATGATAATGACGATATTAACGACGATATTAACGACGATAATAACGACGTTAATAACGACGATAAAAAGAAGATAATGACAATAATAACGACGATATTATCGATGATATTTATGACGATAACAACGATGATAATGACGATAATAACGACGACATTAACGACGATGATTATGACAAAATAACGACGATATTAACGACGATAATTATGAGGATGATAAGGACGATAACAACGATGATAATGACGATATTAACGACGATATTAACGACGATAATAACGACGTTAATAACGACGATAAAAAGAAGATAATGACAATAATAACGACGATATTAAAGATAAAATTTATGACGATAACAACGTAGATAATGACGATAATAACGACGACATTAACGACGATGATTATGACAAAATAACGACGATATTAACGACGATAATTATGAGGATGATAAGGACGATAACAACGATGATAATGACGATATTAACGACGATATTAACGACGATAATAACGACGTTAATAACGACGATAAAAAGAAGATAATGACAATAATAACGACGATATTAACGACGATAATAAAGACAATAAAAAGAAGATAATGACAATAATAACGACGATATTAAAGATAAAATATATGACGATAACAACGTAGATAATGACGATAATAACGACGACATTAACGACGATGATTATGACAAAATAACGACGATATTAACGACGATAATTATGAGGATGATAAGGACGATAACAACGATGATAATGACGATATTAACGACGATATTAACGACGATAATAACGACGTTAATAACGACGATAAAAAGAAGATAATGACAATAATAACGACGATATTAACGACGATAATAAAGACAATAAAAAGAAGATAATGACAATAATAACGACGATATTATCGATGATATTTATGACGATAACAACGATAATAATGACGATAATAACGACGACATTAACGACGATGATTATGACAAAATAACGACGATATTAACGACGATAATTATGAGGATGATAAGGACGATAACAACGATGATAATGACGATATTAACGACGATATTAACGACGATAATAACGACGATATTAACGACGATAATAAAGACAATAAAAAGAAGATAATGACAGTAATAACGACGATATTAACGATAATATTTATGACGATAACAACGTAGATAATGACGATAATAACGACGACATTAACGACGATGATTATGACAAAATAACGACGATATTAACGACGATAATTATGAGGATGATAAGGACGATAACAACGATGATAATGACGATAATAACGACGACATTAACAACGATGATTGTGACAAAATAACGACGATATTAACGACGATAATTATGAGGATAATAAGGACGATAACAACGATGATAATGACGATATTAACGACGATAGTAACGACGATAATAACGACGTTAATAACGACGATAAAAAGAAGATAATGACAATAATAACGACGATATTATCGATGATATTTATGACGATAACAACGATGATAATGACGATAATAACGACGACATTAACGACGATGATTATGACAAAATAACGACGATATTAACGACGATAATTATGAGGATGATAAGGACGATAACAACGATATTAACGACGATATTAACGACGATAATAACGACGTTAATAACGACGATAAAAAGAAGATAATGACAATAATAACGACGATATTAAAGATAAAATTTATGACGATAACAACGTAGATAATGACGATAATAACGACGACATTAACGACGATGATTATGACAAAATAACGACGATATTAACGACGATAATTATGAGGATGATAAGGACGATAACAACGATGATAATGACGATATTAACGACGATATTAACGACGATAATAACGACGTTAATAACGACGATAAAAAGAAGATAATGACAATAATAACGACGATATTAACGACGATAATAAAGACAATAAAAAGAAGATAATGACAATAATAACGACGATATTAAAGATAAAATTTATGACGATAACAACGTAGATAATGACGATAATAACGACGACATTAACGACGATGATTATGACAAAATAACGACGATATTAACGACGATAATTATGAGGATGATAAGGACGATAACAACGATGATAATGACGATATTAACGACGATATTAACGACGATTATAACGACGTTAATAACGACGATAAAAAGAAGATAATGACAATAATAACGACGATATTAAAGATAAAATTTATGACGATAACAACGTAGATAATGACGATAATAACGACGACATTAACGACGATGATTATGACAAAATAACGACGATATTAACGACGATAATTATGAGGATGATAAGGACGATAACAACGATGATAATGACGATATTAACGACGATATTAACGACGATAATAACGACGTTAATAACGACGATAAAAAGAAGATAATGACAATAATAACGACGATATTAACGACGATAATAAAGACAATAAAAAGAAGATAATGACAATAATAACGACGATATTAAAGATAAAATTTATGACGATAACAACGTAGATAATGACGATAATAACGACGACATTAACGACGATGATTATGACAAAATAACGACGATATTAACGACGATAATTATGAGGATGATAAGGACGATAACAACGATGATAATGACGATATTAACGACGATATTAACGACGATAATAACGACGTTAATAACGACGATAAAAAGAAGATAATGACAATAATAACGACGATATTAACGACGATAATAAAGACAATAAAAAGAAGATAATGACAGTAATAACGACGATATTAACGATAATATTTATGACGATAACAACGTAGATAATGACGATAATAACGACGACATTAACGACGATGATTATGACAAAATAACGACGATATTAACGACGATAATTATGAGGATGATAAGGACGATAACAACGATGATAATGACGATAATAACGACGACATTAACAACGATGATTGTGACAAAATAACGACGATATTAACGACGATAATTATGAGGATAATAAGGACGATTACAACGATGATAATGACGATATTAACGACGATAGTAACGACGATAATAACGACGTTAATAACGACGATAAAAAGAAGATAATGACAATAATAACGACGATATTATCGATGATATTTATGACGATAACAACGATGATAATGACGATAATAACGACGACATTAACGACGATGATTATGACAAAATAACGACGATATTAACGACGATAATTATGAGGATAATAAGGACGATAACAACGATGATAATGACGATATTAACGACGATATTAACGACGATAATAACGACGTTAATAACGACGATAAAAAGAAGATAATGACAATAATAACGACGATATTAAAGATAAAATTTATGACGATAACAACGTAGATAATGACGATAATAACGACGACATTAACGACGATGATTATGACAAAATAACGACGCTATTAACGACGATAATTATGAGGATGATAAGGACGATAACAACGATGATAATGACGATATTAACGACGATATTAACGACGATAATAACGACGTTAATAACGACGATAAAAAGAAGATAATGACAATAATAACGACGATATTAACGACGATAATAAAGACAATAAAAAGAAGATAATGACAATAATAACGACGATATTATCGATGATATTTATGACGATAACAACGATAATAATGACGATAATAACGACGACATTAACGACGATGATTATGACAAAATAACGACGATATTAACGACGATAATTATGAGGATGATAAGGACGATAACAACGATGATAATGACGATATTAACGACGATATTAACGACGATAATAACGACGTTAATAACGACGATAAAAAGAAGATAATGACAATAATAACGACGATATTAACGACGATAATAAAGACAATAAAAAGAAGATAATGACAATAATAACGACGATATTAAAGATAAAATATATGACGATAACAACGTAGATAATGACGATAATAACGACGACATTAACGACGATGATTATGACAAAATAACGACGATATTAACGACGATAATTATGAGGATGATAAGGACGATAACAACGATGATAATGACGATATTAACGACGATATTAACGACGATAATAACGACGTTAATAACGACGATAAAAAGAAGATAATGACAATAATAACGACGATATTAACGACGATAATAAAGACAATAAAAAGAAGATAATGACAATAATAACGACGATATTATCGATGATATTTATGACGATAACAACGATAATAATGACGATAATAACGACGACATTAACGACGATGATTATGACAAAATAACGACGATATTAACGACGATAATTATGAGGATGATAAGGACGATAACAACGATGATAATGACGATATTAACGACGATATTAACGACGATAATAACGACGATATTAACGACGATAATAAAGACAATAAAAAGAAGATAATGACAGTAATAACGACGATATTAACGATAATATTTATGACGATAACAACGATAATAATGACGATAATAACGACGACATTAACGACGATGATTATGACAAAATAACGACGATATTAACGACGATAATTATGAGGATGATAAGGACGATAACAACGATGATAATGACGATAATAACGACGACATTAACAACGATGATTGTGACAAAATAACGACGATATTAACGACGATAATTATGAGGATAATAAGGACGATAACAACGATGATAATGACGATATTAACGACGATAGTAACGACGATAATAACGACGTTAATAACGACGATAAAAAGAAGATAATGACAATAATAACGACGATATTATCGATGATATTTATGACGATAACAACGATGATAATGACGATAATAACGACGACATTAACGACGATGATTATGACAAAATAACGACGATATTAACGACGATAATTATGAGGATAATAAGGACGATAACAACGATGATAATGACGATATTAACGACGATATTAACGACGATAATAACGACGATAACAACGATGATAATGACGAAATAACGACGATATTAACGACGATAATTATGTGGATAATAAGGACGATAACAACGATGATAATGACGATATTAACGACGATATTAACGACGATAATAACGACGATATTAACGACGATAATAACGACGATATTAACGACGATAATAACGACGATATTAACGACGATAATAAAGACAATAAAAAGAAGATAATGACAATAATAACGACGATATTATCGATGATATTTATGACGATAACAACGTAGATAATGACGATATTAACGACGACATTAGCGACGATGTTTATGACAAAATAATGACGATATTAACGACGATAATTATGAGGATGATAAGGACGATAACAACGATGATAATGACGATAATAACGACGACATTAGCGACGATGTTTATGACAAAATAACGACGATATTAACGACGATAATTATGAGTATAATAAGGACGATAACAACGATTATAATGACGATATTAACGACGATATTAACGACGATATTAACATCGATAATAACGACGATAAAAAGAAGATAATGACAATAATAACGACGATATTATCGATGATATTTTGACGATAACAATGTAGATAATGACGATAATAACGACGACATTAACGACGATAATAACGACGTTAATAACGACGATAAAAAGAAGATAATGACAATAATAACGACGATATTATCGATGATATTTATGACGATAACAACGTAGATAATGACGATAATAACGACGACATTAACGACGATGATTATGACAAAATAACGACGATATTAACGACGATAATTATGAGGATGATAAGGACGATAACAACGATATTAACGACGATATTAACGACGATAATAACGACGTTAATAACGACGATAAAAAGAAGATAATGACAATAATAACGACGATATTAAAGATAAAATTTATGACGATAACAACGTAGATAATGACGATAATAACGACGACATTAACGACGATGATTATGACAAAATAACGACGATATTAACGACGATAATTATGAGGATGATAAGGACGATAACAACGATGATAATGACGATATTAACGACGATATTAACGACGATAATAACGACGTTAATAACGACGATAAAAAGAAGATAATGACAATAATAACGACGATATTAACGACGATAATAAAGACAATAAAAAGAAGATAATGACAATAATAACGACGATATTAAAGATAAAATTTATGACGATAACAACGTAGATAATGACGATAATAACGACGACATTAACGACGATGATTATGACAAAATAACGACGATATTAACGACGATAATTATGAGGATGATAAGGACGATAACAACGATGATAATGACGATATTAACGACGATATTAACGACGATAATAACGACGTTAATAACGACGATAAAAAGAAGATAATGACAATAATAACGACGATATTAAAGATAAAATTTATGACGATAACAACGTAGATAATGACGATTATAACGACGACATTAACGACGATGATTATGACAAAATAACGACGATATTAACGACGATAATTATGAGGATGATAAGGACGATAACAACGATGATAATGACGATATTAACGACGATATTAACGACGATAATAACGACGTTAATACCGACGATAAAAAGAAGATAATGACAATAATAACGACGATATTAACGACGATAATAAAGACAATAAAAAGAAGATAATGACAATAATAACGACGATATTAAAGATAAAATTTATGACGATAACAACGTAGATAATGACGATAATAACGACGACATTAACGACGATGATTATGACAAAATAACGACGATATTAACGACGATAATTATGAGGATGATAAGGACGATAACAACGATGATAATGACGATATTAACGACGATATTAACGACGATAATAACGACGTTAATAACGACGATAAAAAGAAGATAATGACAATAATAACGACGATATTAACGACGATAATAAAGACAATAAAAAGAAGATGTTGACAGTAATAACGACGATATTAACGATAATATTTATGACGATAACAACGTAGATAATGACGATAATAACGACGACATTAACGACGATGATTATGACAAAATAACGACGATATTAACGACGATAATTATGAGGATGATAAGGACGATAACAACGATGATAATGACGATAATAACGACGACATTAACAACGATGATTGTGACAAAATAACGACGATATTAACGACGATAATTATGAGGATAATAAGGACGATTACAACGATGATAATGACGATATTAACGACGATAGTAACGACGATAATAACGACGTTAATAACGACGATAAAAAGAAGATAATGACAATAATAACGACGATATTATCGATGATATTTATGACGATAACAACGATGATAATGACGATAATAACGACGACATTAACGACGATGATTATGACAAAATAACGACGATATTAACGACGATAATTATGAGGATAATAAGGACGATAACAACGATGATAATGACGATATTAACGACGATATTAACGACGATAATAACGACGTTAATAACGACGATAAAAAGAAGATAATGACAATAATAACGACGATATTAAAGATAAAATTTATGACGATAACAACGTAGATAATGACGATAATAACGACGACATTAACGACGATGATTATGACAAAATAACGACGCTATTAACGACGATAATTATGAGGATGATAAGGACGATAACAACGATGATAATGACGATATTAACGACGATATTAACGACGATAATAACGACGTTAATAACGACGATAAAAAGAAGATAATGACAATAATAACGACGATATTAACGACGATAATAAAGACAATAAAAAGAAGATAATGACAATAATAACGACGATATTAAAGATAAAATTTATGACGATAACAACGTAGATAATGACGATAATAACGACGACATTAACGACGATGATTATGACAAAATAACGACGATATTAACGACGATAATTATGAGGATGATAAGGACGATAACAACGATGATAATGACGATATTAACGACGATATTAACGACGATAATAACGACGTTAATAACGACGATAAAAAGAAGATAATGACAATAATAACGACGATATTAACGACGATAATAAAGACAATAAAAAGAAGATAATGACAATAATAACGACGATATTATCGATGATATTTATGACGATAACAACGATAATAATGACGATAATAACGACGACATTAACGACGATGATTATGACAAAATAACGACGATATTAACGACGATAATTATGAGGATGATAAGGACGATAACAACGATGATAATGACGATATTAACGACGATATTAACGACGATAATAACGACGTTAATAACGACGATAAAAAGAAGATAATGACAATAATAACGACGATATTAACGACGATAATAAAGACAATAAAAAGAAGATAATGACAATAATAACGACGATATTAAAGATAAAATATATGACGATAACAACGTAGATAATGACGATAATAACGACGACATTAACGACGATGATTATGACAAAATAACGACGATATTAACGACGATAATTATGAGGATGATAAGGACGATAACAACGATGATAATGACGATATTAACGACGATATTAACGACGATAATAACGACGTTAATAACGACGATAAAAAGAAGATAATGACAATAATAACGACGATATTAACGACGATAATAAAGACAATAAAAAGAAGATAATGACAATAATAACGACGATATTATCGATGATATTTATGACGATAACAACGATAATAATGACGATAATAACGACGACATTAACGACGATGATTATGACAAAATAACGACGATATTAACGACGATAATTATGAGGATGATAAGGACGATAACAACGATGATAATGACGATATTAACGACGATATTAACGACGATAATAACGACGATATTAACGACGATAATAAAGACAATAAAAAGAAGATAATGACAGTAATAACGACGATATTAACGATAATATTTATGACGATAACAACGTAGATAATGACGATAATAACGACGACATTAACGACGATGATTATGACAAAATAACGACGATATTAACGACGATAATTATGAGGATGATAAGGACGATAACAACGATGATAATGACGATAATAACGACGACATTAACAACGATGATTGTGACAAAATAACGACGATATTAACGACGATAATTATGAGGATAATAAGGACGATAACAACGATGATAAGGACGATATTAACGACGATAGTAACGACGATAATAACGACGTTAATAACGACGATAAAAAGAAGATAATGACAATAATAACGACGATATTATCGATGATATTTATGACGATAACAACGATGATAATGACGATAATAACGACGACATTAACGACGATGATTATGACAAAATAACGACGATATTAACGACGATAATTATGAGGATAATAAGGACGATAACAACGATGATAATGACGATATTAACGACGATATTAACGACGATAATAACGACGATAACAACGATGATAATGACGAAATAACGACGATATTAACGACGATAATTATGAGGATAATAAGGACGATAACAACGATGATAATGACGATAATAACGACGACATTAACAACGATGATTGTGACAAAATAACGACGATATTAACGACGATAATTATGAGGATGATAAGGACGATAACAACGATGATAATGACGATATTAACGACGATATTAACGACGATAATAACGACGATATTAACGACGATAATAAAGACAATAAAAAGAAGATAATGACAGTAATAACGACGATATTAACGATAATATTTATGACGATAACAACGTAGATAATGACGATAATAACGACGACATTAACGACGATGATTATGACAAAATAACGACGATATTAACGACGATAATTATGAGGATGATAAGGACGATAACAACGATGATAATGACGATAATAACGACGACATTAACAACGATGATTGTGACAAAATAACGACGATATTAACGACGATAATTATGAGGATAATAAGGACGATAACAACGATGATAATGACGATATTAACGACGATAGTAACGACGATAATAACGACGTTAATAACGACGATAAAAAGAAGATAATGACAATAATAACGACGATATTATCGATGATATTTATGACGATAACAACGATGATAATGACGATAATAACGACGACATTAACGACGATGATTATGACAAAATAACGACGATATTAACGACGATAATTATGAGGATAATAAGGACGATAACAACGATGATAATGACGATATTAACGACGATATTAACGACGATAATAACGACGATAACAACGATGATAATGACGAAATAACGACGATATTAACGACGATAATTATGAGGATAATAAGGACGATAACAACGATGATAATGACGATATTAACGACGATATTAACGACGATAATAACGACGATATTAACGACGATAATAACGACGATAATAACGACGATATTAACGACGATAATAAAGACAATAAAAAGAAGATAATGACAATAATAACGACGATATTATCGATGATATTTATGACGATAACAACGTAGATAATGACGATATTAACGACGACATTAGCGACGATGTTTATGACAAAATAATGACGATATTAACGACGATAATTATGAGGATGATAAGGACGATAACAACGATGATAATGACGATAATAACGACGACATTAGCGACGATGTTTATGACAAAATAACGACGATATTAACGACGATAATTATGAGTATAATAAGGACGATAACAACGATTATAATGACGATATTAACGACGATATTAACGACGATATTAACGACGATAATAACGACGATAAAAAGAAGATAATGACAATAATAACGACGATATTATCGATGATATTTTGACGATAACAATGTAGATAATGACGATAATAACGACGACATTAACGACGATAATAACGACGTTAAAAACGACGATAAAAAGAAGATAATGACAATAATAACGACGATATTATCGATGATATTTATGACGATAACAACGTAGATAATGACGATAATAACGACGACATTAACGACGATGATTATGACAAAATAACGACGATATTAACGACGATAATTATGAGGATGATAAGGACGATAACAACGATATTAACGACGATATTAACGACGATAATAACGACGTTAATAACGACGATAAAAAGAAGATAATGACAATAATAACGACGATATTAAAGATAAAATTTATGACGATAACAACGTAGATAATGACGATAATAACGACGACATTAACGACGATGATTATGACAAAATAACGACGATATTAACGACGATAATTATGAGGATGATAAGGACGATAACAACGATGATAATGACGATATTAACGACGATATTAACGACGATAATAACGACGTTAATAACGACGATAAAAAGAAGATAATGACAATAATAACGACGATATTAAAGATAAAATTTATGACGATAACAACGTAGATAATGACGATAATAACGACGACATTAACGACGATGATTATGACACAATAACGACGATATTAACGACGATAATTATGAGGATGATAAGGACGATAACAACGATGATAATGACGATATTAACGACGATATTAACGACGATAATAACGACGTTAATAACGACGATAAAAAGAAGATAATGACAATAATAACGACGATATTAACGACGATAATAAAGACAATAAAAAGAAGATAATGACAATAATAACGACGATATTAAAGATAAAATTTATGACGATAACAACGTAGATAATGACGATAATAACGACGACATTAACGACGATGATTATGACAAAATAACGACGATATTAACGACGATAATTATGAGGATGATAAGGACGATAACAACGATGATAATGACGATATTAACGACGATATTAACGACGATAATAACGACGTTAATAACGACGATAAAAAGAAGATAATGACAATAATAACGACGATATTAACGACGATAATAAAGACAATAAAAAGAAGATAATGACAGTAATAACGACGATATTAACGATAATATTTATGACGATAACAACGTAGATAATGACGATAATAACGACGACATTAACGACGATGATTATGACAAAATAACGACGATATTAACGACGATAATTATGAGGATGATAAGGACGATAACAACGATGATAATGACGATAATAACGACGACATTAACAACGATGATTGTGACAAAATAACGACGATATTAACGACGATAATTATGAGGATAATAAGGACGATTACAACGATGATAATGACGATATTAACGACGATAGTAACGACGATAATAACGACGTTAATAACGACGATAAAAAGAAGATAATGACAATAATAACGACGATATTATCGATGATATTTATGACGATAACAACGATGATAATGACGATAATAACGACGACATTAACGACGATGATTATGACAAAATAACGACGATATTAACGACGATAATTATGAGGATAATAAGGACGATAACAACGATGATAATGACGATATTAACGACGATATTATCGTCGTTAATATCGTCGTTAATAACGACGATAAAAAGAAGATAATGACAATAATAACGACGATATTAAAGATAAAATTTATGACGATAACAACGTAGATAATGACGATAATAACGACGACATTAACGACGATGATTATGACAAAATAACGACGATATTAACGACGATAATTATGAGGATGATAAGGACGATAACAACGATGATAATGACGATAATAACGACGACATTAACAACGATGATTGTGACAAAATAACGACGATATTAACGACGATAATTATGAGGATAATAAGGACGATAACAACGATGATAATGACGATATTAACGACGATAGTAACGACGATAATAACGACGTTAATAACGACGATAAAAAGAAGATAATGACAATAATAACGACGATATTATCGATGATATTTATGACGATAACAACGATGATAATGACGATAATAACGACGACATTAACGACGATGATTATGACAAAATAACGACGATATTAACGACGATAATTATGAGGATAATAAGGACGATAACAACGATGATAATGACGATATTAACGACGATATTAACGACGATAATAACGACGTTAATAACGACGATAAAAAGAAGATAATGACAATAATAACGACGATATTAAAGATAAAATTTATGACGATAACAACGTAGATAATGACGATAATAACGACGACATTAACGACGATGATTATGACAAAATAACGACGCTATTAACGACGATAATTATGAGGATGATAAGGACGATAACAACGATGATAATGACGATATTAACGACGATATTAACGACGATAATAACGACGTTAATAACGACGATAAAAAGAAGATAATGACAATAATAACGACGATATTAACGACGATAATAAAGACAATAAAAAGAAGATAATGACAATAATAACGACGATATTAAAGATAAAATTTATGACGATAACAACGTAGATAATGACGATAATAACGACGACATTAACGACGATGATTATGACAAAATAACGACGATATTAACGACGATAATTATGAGGATGATAAGGACGATAACAACGATGATAATGACGATATTAACGACGATATTAACGACGATAATAACGACGATAATAACGACGATAAAAAGAAGATAATGACAATAATAACGACGATATTATCGATGATATTTTGACGATAACAATGTAGATAATGACGATAATAACGACGACATTAACGACGATAATAACGACGTTAAAAACGACGATAAAAAGAAGATAATGACAATAATAACGACGATATTATCGATGATATTTATGACGATAACAACGTAGATAATGACGATAATAACGACGACATTAACGACGATGATTATGACAAAATAACGACGATATTAACGACGATAATTATGAGGATGATAAGGACGATAACAACGATATTAACGACGATATTAACGACGATAATAACGACGTTAATAACGACGATAAAAAGAAGATAATGACAATAATAACGACGATATTAAAGATAAAATTTATGACGATAACAACGTAGATAATGACGATAATAACGACGACATTAACGACGATGATTATGACAAAATAACGACGATATTAACGACGATAATTATGAGGATGATAAGGACGATAACAACGATGATAATGACGATATTAACGACGATATTAACGACGATAATAACGACATTAATAACGACGATAAAAAGAAGATAATGACAATAATAACGACGATATTAAAGATAAAATTTATGACGATAACAACGTAGATAATGACGATAATAACGACGACATTAACGACGATGATTATGACAAAATAACGACGATATTAACGACGATAATTATGAGGATGATAAGGACGATAACAACGATGATAATGACGATATTAACGACGATATTAACGACGATAATAACGACGTTAATAAAGACGATAAAAAGAAGATAATGACAATAATAACGACGATATTAACGACGATAATAAAGACAATAAAAAGAAGATAATGACAATAATAACGACGATATTAAAGATAAAATTTATGACGATAACAACGTAGATAATGACGATAATAACGACGACATTAACGACGATGATTATGACAAAATAACGACGATATTAACGACGATAATTATGAGGATGATAAGGACGATAACAACGATGATAATGACGATATTAACGACGATATTAACGACGATAATAACGACGTTAATAACGACGATAAAAAGAAGATAATGACAATAATAACGACGATATTAACGACGATAATAAAGACAATAAAAAGAAGATAATGACAGTAATAACGACGATATTAACGATAATATTTATGACGATAACAACGTAGATAATGACGATAATAACGACGACATTAAGGACGATGATTATGACAAAATAACGACGATATTAACGACGATAATTATGAGGATGATAAGGACGATAACAACGATGATAATGACGATAATAACGACGACATTAACAACGATGATTGTGACAAAATAACGACGATATTAACGACGATAATTATGAGGATAATAAGGACGATTACGACGATGATAATGACGATATTAACGACGATAGTAACGACGATAATAACGACGTTAATAACGACGATAAAAAGAAGATAATGACAATAATAACGACGATATTATCGATGATATTTATGACGATAACAACGATGATAATGACGATAATAACGACGACATTAACGACGATGATTATGACAAAATAACGACGATATTAACGACGATAATTATGAGGATAATAAGGACGATAACAACGATGATAATGACGATATTAACGACGATATTAACGACGATAATAACGACGATAATAACGACGATAAAAAGAAGATAATGACAATAATAACGACGATATTAAAGATAAAATTTATGACGATAACAACGTAGATAATGACGATAATAACGACGACATTAACGACGATGATTATGACAAAATAACGACGCTATTAACGACGATAATTATGAGGATGATAAGGACGATAACAACGATGATAATGACGAAATTAACGACGATATTAACGACGATAATAACGACGTTAATAACGACGATAAAAAGAAGATAATGACAATAATAACGACGATATTAACGACGATAATAAAGACAATAAAAAGAAGATAATGACAATAATAACGACGATATTAAAGATAAAATTTATGACGATAACAACGTAGATAATGACGATAATAACGACGACATTAACGACGATGATTATGACAAAATAACGACGATATTAACGACGATAATTATGAGGATGATAAGGACGATAACAACGATGATAATGACGATATTAACGACGATATTAACGACGATAATAACGACGTTAATAACGACGATAAAAAGAAGATAATGACAATAATAACGACGATATTAACGACGATAATAAAGACAATAAAAAGAAGATAATGACAATAATAACGACGATATTATCGATGATATTTATGACGATAACAACGATAATAATGACGATAATAACGACGACATTAACGACGATGATTATGACAAAATAACGACGATATTAACGACGATAATTATGAGGATGATAAGGACGATAACAACGATGATAATGACGATATTAACGACGATATTAACGACGATAATAACGACGTTAATAACGACGATAAAAAGAAGATAATGACAATAATAACGACGATATTAACGACGATAATAAAGACAATAAAAAGAAGATAATGACAATAATAACGACGATATTAAAGATAAAATATATGACGATAACAACGTAGATAATGACGATAATAACGACGACATTAACGACGATGATTATGACAAAATAACGACGATATTAACGACGATAATTATGAGGATGATAAGGACGATAACAACGATGATAATGACGATATTAACGACGATATTAACGACGATAATAACGACGTTAATAACGACGATAAAAAGAAGATAATGACAATAATAACGACGATATTAACGACGATAATAAAGACAATAAAAAGAAGATAATGACAATAATAACGACGATATTATCGATGATATTTATGACGATAACAACGATAATAATGACGATAATAACGACGACATTAACGACGATGATTATGACAAAATAACGACGATATTAACGACGATAATTATGAGGATGATAAGGACGATAACAACGATGATAATGACGATATTAACGACGATATTAACGACGATAATAACGACGATATTAACGACGATAATAAAGACAATAAAAAGAAGATAATGACAGTAATAACGACGATATTAACGATAATATTTATGACGATAACAACGTAGATAATGACGATAATAACGACGACATTAACGACGATGATTATGACAAAATAACGACGATATTAACGACGATAATTATGAGGATGATAAGGACGATAACAACGATGATAATGACGATAATAACGACGACATTAACAACGATGATTGTGACAAAATAACGACGATATTAACGACGATAATTATGAGGATAATAAGGACGATAACAACGATGATAATGACGATATTAACGACGATAGTAACGACGATAATAACGACGTTAATAACGACGATAAAAAGAAGATAATGACAATAATAACGACGATATTATCGATGATATTTATGACGATAACAACGATGATAATGACGATAATAACGACGACATTAACGACGATGATTATGACAAAATAACGACGATATTAACGACGATAATTATGAGGATAATAAGGACGATAACAACGATGATAATGACGATATTAACGACGATATTAACGACGATAATAACGACGATAACAACGATGATAATGACGAAATAACGACGATATTAACGACGATAATTATGTGGATAATAAGGACGATAACAACGATGATAATGACGATATTAACGACGATATTAACGACGATAATAACGACGATATTAACGACGATAATAACGACGATATTAACGACGATAATAACGACGATATTAACGACGATAATAAAGACAATAAAAAGAAGATAATGACAATAATAACGACGATATTATCGATGATATTTATGACGATAACAACGTAGATAATGACGATATTAACGACGACATTAGCGACGATGTTTATGACAAAATAATGACGATATTAACGACGATAATTATGAGGATGATAAGGACGATAACAACGATGATAATGACGATAATAACGACGACATTAGCGACGATGTTTATGACAAAATAACGACGATATTAACGACGATAATTATGAGTATAATAAGGACGATAACAACGATTATAATGACGATATTAACGACGATATTAACGACGATATTAACGACGATAATAACGACGATAAAAAGAAGATAATGACAATAATAACGACGATATTATCGATGATATTTTGACGATAACAATGTAGATAATGACGATAATAACGACGACATTAACGACGATAATAACGACGTTAAAAACGACGATAAAAAGAAGATAATGACAATAATAACGACGATATTATCGATGATATTTATGACGATAACAACGTAGATAATGACGATAATAACGACGACATTAACGACGATGATTATGACAAAATAACGACGATATTAACGACGATAATTATGAGGATGATAAGGACGATAACAACGATATTAACGACGATATTAACGACGATAATAACGACGTTAATAACGACGATAAAAAGAAGATAATGACAATAATAACGACGATATTAAAGATAAAATTTATGACGATAACAACGTAGATAATGACGATAATAACGACGACATTAACGACGATGATTATGACAAAATAACGACGATATTAACGACGATAATTATGAGGATGATAAGGACGATAACAACGATGATAATGACGATATTAACGACGATATTAACGACGATAATAACGACGTTAATAACGACGATAAAAAGAAGATAATGACAATAATAACGACGATATTAACGACGATAATAAAGACAATAAAAAGAAGATAATGACAATAATAACGACGATATTAAAGATAAAATTTATGACGATAACAACGTAGATAATGACGATAATAACGACGACATTAACGACGATGATTATGACAAAATAACGACGATATTAACGACGATAATTATGAGGATGATAAGGACGATAACAACGATGATAATGACGATATTAACGACGATATTAACGACGATAATAACGACGTTAATAACGACGATAAAAAGAAGATAATGACAATAATAACGACGATATTAAAGATAAAATTTATGACGATAACAACGTAGATAATGACGATAATAACGACGACATTAACGACGATGATTATGACAAAATAACGACGATATTAACGACGATAATTATGAGGATGATAAGGACGATAACAACGATGATAATGACGATATTAACGACGATATTAACGACGATAATAACGACGTTAATAACGACGATAAAAAGAAGATAATGACAATAATAACGACGATATTAACGACGATAATAAAGACAATAAAAAGAAGATAATGACAATAATAACGACGATATTAAAGATAAAATTTATGACGATAACAACGTAGATAATGACGATAATAACGACGACATTAACGACGATGATTATGACAAAATAACGACGATATTAACGACGATAATTATGAGGATGATAAGGACGATAACAACGATGATAATGACGATATTAACGACGATATTAACGACGATAATAACGACGTTAATAACGACGATAAAAAGAAGATAATGACAATAATAACGACGATATTAACGACGATAATAAAGACAATAAAAAGAAGATGTTGACAGTAATAACGACGATATTAACGATAATATTTATGACGATAACAACGTAGATAATGACGATAATAACGACGACATTAACGACGATGATTATGACAAAATAACGACGATATTAACGACGATAATTATGAGGATGATAAGGACGATAACAACGATGATAATGACGATATTAACGACGATATTAACGACGATAATAACGACGTTAATAACGACGATAAAAAGAAGATAATGACAATAATAACGACGATATTAACGACGATAATAAAGACAATAAAAAGAAGATAATGACAATAATAACGACGATATTAAAGATAAAATTTATGACGATAACAACGTAGATAATGACGATAATAACGACGACATTAACGACGATGATTATGACATAATAACGACGATATTAACGACGATAATTATGAGGATGATAAGGACGATAACAACGATGATAATGACGATATTAACGACGATATAACGACGATAATAACGACGTTAATAACGACGATAAAAAGAAGATAATGACAATAATAACGACGATATTAAAGATAAAATTTATGACGATAACAACGTAGATAATGACGATAATAACGACGACATTAACGACGATGATTATGACAAAATAACGACGATATTAACGACGATAATTATGAGGATGATAAGGACGATAACAACGATGATAATGACGATATTAACGACGATATTAACGACGATAATAACGACGTTAATAACGACGATAAAAAGAAGATAATGACAATAATAACGACGATATTAACGACGATAATAAAGACAATAAAAAGAAGATAATGACAATAATAACGACGATATTAAAGATAAAATTTATGACGATAACAACGTAGATAATGACGATAATAACGACGACATTAACGACGATGATTATGACAAAATAACGACGATATTAACGACGATAATTATGAGGATGATAAGGACGATAACAACGATGATAATGACGATATTAACGACGATATTAACGACGATAATAACGACGTTAATAACGACGATAAAAAGAAGATAATGACAATAATAACGACGATATTAACGACGATAATAAAGACAATAAAAAGAAGATAATGACAGTAATAACGACGATATTAACGATAATATTTATGACGATAACAACGTAGATAATGACGATAATAACGACGACATTAACGACGATGATTATGACAAAATAACGACGATATTAACGACGATAATTATGAGGATGATAAGGACGATAACAACGATGATAATGACGATAATAACGACGACATTAACAACGATGATTGTGACAAAATAACGACGATATTAACGACGATAATTATGAGGATAATAAGGACGATTACAACGATGATAATGACGATATTAACGACGATAGTAACGACGATAATAACGACGTTAATAACGACGATAAAAAGAAGATAATGACAATAATAACGACGATATTATCGATGATATTTATGACGATAACAACGATGATAATGACGATAATAACGACGACATTAACGACGATGATTATGACAAAATAACGACGATATTAACGACGATAATTATGAGGATAATAAGGACGATAACAACGATGATAATGACGATATTAACGACGATATTAACGACGATAATAACGACGTTAATAACGACGATAAAAAGAAGATAATGACAATAATAACGACGATATTAAAGATAAAATTTATGACGATAACAACGTAGATAATGACGATAATAACGACGACATTAACGACGATGATTATGACAAAATAACGACGCTATTAACGACGATAATTATGAGGATGATAAGGACGATAACAACGATGATAATGACGATATTAACGACGATATTAACGACGATAATAACGACGTTAATAACGACGATAAAAAGAAGATAATGACAATAATAACGACGATATTAACGACGATAATAAAGACAATAAAAAGAAGATAATGACAATAATAACGACGATATTATCGATGATATTTATGACGATAACAACGATAATAATGACGATAATAACGACGACATTAACGACGATGATTATGACAAAATAACGACGATATTAACGACGATAATTATGAGGATGATAAGGACGATAACAACGATGATAATGACGATATTAACGACGATATTAACGACGATAATAACGACGTTAATAACGACGATAAAAAGAAGATAATGACAATAATAACGACGATATTAACGACGATAATAAAGACAATAAAAAGAAGATAATGACAATAATAACGACGATATTAAAGATAAAATATATGACGATAACAACGTAGATAATGACGATAATAACGACGACATTAACGACGATGATTATGACAAAATAACGACGATATTAACGACGATAATTATGAGGATGATAAGGACGATAACAACGATGATAATGACGATATTAACGACGATATTAACGACGATAATAACGACGTTAATAACGACGATAAAAAGAAGATAATGACAATAATAACGACGATATTAACGACGATAATAAAGACAATAAAAAGAAGATAATGACAATAATAACGACGATATTAACGACGATATTTATGACGATAACAACGATAATAATGACGATAATAACGACGACATTAACGACGATGATTATGACAAAATAACGACGATATTAACGACGATAATTATGAGGATGATAAGGACGATAACAACGATGATAATGACGATATTAACGACGATATTAACGACGATAATAACGACGATATTAACGACGATAATAAAGACAATAAAAAGAAGATAATGACAGTAATAACGACGATATTAACGATAATATTTATGACGATAACAACGTAGATAATGACGATAATAACGACGACATTAACGACGATGATTATGACAAAATAACGACGATATTAACGACGATAATTATGAGGATGATAAGGACGATAACAACGATGATAATGACGATAATAACGACGACATTAACAACGATGATTGTGACAAAATAACGACGATATTAACGACGATAATTATGAGGATAATAAGGACGATAACAACGATGATAATGACGATATTAACGACGATAGTAACGACGATAATAACGACGTTAATAACGACGATAAAAAGAAGATAATGACAATAATAACGACGATATTATCGATGATATTTATGACGATAACAACGATGATAATGACGATAATAACGACGACATTAACGACGATGATTATGACAAAATAACGACGATATTAACGACGATAATTATGAGGATAATAAGGACGATAACAACGATGATAATGACGATATTAACGACGATATTAACGACGATAATAACGACGATAACAACGATGATAATGACGAAATAACGACGATATTAACGACGATAATTATGTGGATAATAAGGACGATAACAACGATGATAATGACGATATTAACGACGATATTAACGACGATAATAACGACGATATTAACGACGATAATAACGACGATATTAACGACGATAATAACGACGATATTAACGACGATAATAAAGACAATAAAAAGAAGATAATGACAATAATAACGACGATATTATCGATGATATTTATGACGATAACAACGTAGATAATGACGATATTAACGACGACATTAGCGACGATGTTTATGACAAAATAATGACGATATTAACGACGATAATTATGAGGATGATAAGGACGATAACAACGATGATAATGACGATAATAACGACGACATTAGCGACGATGTTTATGACAAAATAACGACGATATTAACGACGATAATTATGAGTATAATAAGGACGATAACAACGATTATAATGACGATATTAACGACGATATTAACGACGATATTAACATCGATAATAACGACGATAAAAAGAAGATAATGACAATAATAACGACGATATTATCGATGATATTTTGACGATAACAATGTAGATAATGACGATAATAACGACGACATTAACGACGATAATAACGACGTTAAAAACGACGATAAAAAGAAGATAATGACAATAATAACGACGATATTATCGATGATATTTATGACGATAACAACGTAGATAATGACGATAATAACGACGACATTAACGACGATGATTATGACAAAATAACGACGATATTAACGACGATAATTATGAGGATGATAAGGACGATAACAACGATATTAACGACGATATTAACGACGATAATAACGACGTTAATAACGACGATAAAAAGAAGATAATGACAATAATAACGACGATATTAAAGATAAAATTTATGACGATAACAACGTAGATAATGACGATAATAACGACGACATTAACGACGATGATTATGACAAAATAACGACGATATTAACGACGATAATTATGAGGATGATAAGGACGATAACAACGATGATAATGACGATATTAACGACGATATTAACGACGATAATAACGACGTTAATAACGACGATAAAAAGAAGATAATGACAATAATAACGACGATATTAACGACGATAATAAAGACAATAAAAAGAAGATAATGACAATAATAACGACGATATTAAAGATAAAATTTATGACGATAACAACGTAGATAATGACGATAATAACGACGACATTAACGACGATGATTATGACAAAATAACGACGATATTAACGACGATAATTATGAGAATGATAAGGACGATAACAACGATGATAATGACGATATTAACGACGATATTAACGACGATAATAACGACGTTAATAACGACGATAAAAAGAAGATAATGACAATAATAACGACGATATTAAAGATAAAATTTATAACGATAACAACGTAGATAATGACGATAATAACGACGACATTAACGACGATGATTATGACAAAATAACGACGATATTAACGACGATAATTATGAGGATGATAAGGACGATAACAACGATGATAATGACGATATTAACGACGATATTAACGACGATAATAACGACGTTAATAACGACGATAAAAAGAAGATAATGACAATAATAACGACGATATTAACGACGATAATAAAGACAATAAAAAGAAGATAATGACAATAATAACGACGATATTAAAGATAAAATTTATGACGATAACAACGTAGATAATGACGATAATAACGACGACATTAACGACGATGATTATGACAAAATAACGACGATATTAACGACGATAATTATGAGGATGATAAGGACGATAACAACGATGATAATGACGATATTAACGACGATATTAACGACGATAATAACGACGTTAATAACGACGATAAAAAGAAGATAATGACAATAATAACGACGATATTAACGACGATAATAAAGACAATAAAAAGAAGATGTTGACAGTAATAACGACGATATTAACGATAATATTTATGACGATAACAACGTAGATAATGACGATAATAACGACGACATTAACGACGATGATTATGACAAAATAACGACGATATTAACGACGATAATTATGAGGATGATAAGGACGATAACAACGATGATAATGACGATAATAACGACGACATAAACAACGATGATTGTGACAAAATAACGACGATATTAACGACGATAATTATGAGGATAATAAGGACGATTACAACGATGATAATGACGATATTAACGACGATAGTAACGACGATAATAACGACGTTAATAACGACGATAAAAAGAAGATAATGACAATAATAACGACGATATTATCGATGATATTTATGACGATAACAACGATGATAATGACGATAATAACGACGACATTAACGACGATGATTATGACAAAATAACGACGATATTAACGACGATAATTATGAGGATAATAAGGACGATAACAACGATGATAATGACGATATTAACGACGATATTAACGACGATAATAACGACGTTAATAACGACGATAAAAAGAAGATAATGACAATAATAACGACGATATTAAAGATAAAATTTATGACGATAACAACGTAGATAATGACGATAATAACGACGACATTAACGACGATGATTATGACAAAATAACGACGATATTAACGACGATAATTATGAGGATGATAAGGACGATAACAACGATGATAATGACGATAATAACGACGACATTAACAACGATGATTGTGACAAAATAACGACGATATTAACGACGATAATTATGAGGACAATAAGGACGATTACAACGATGATAATGACGATAGTAACGACGATAATAACGACGTTAATAACGACGATAAAAAGAAGATAATGACAATAATAACGACGATATTATCGATGATATTTATGACGATAACAACGATGATAATGACGATAATAACGACGACATTAACGACGATGATTATGACAAAATAACGACGATATTAACGACGATAATTATGAGGATAATAAGGACGATAACAACGATGATAATGACGATATTAACGACGATATTATCGTCGTTAATATCGTCGTTAATAACGACGATAAAAAGAAGATAATGACAATAATAACGACGATATTAAAGATAAAATTTATGACGATAACAACGTAGATAATGACGATAATAACGACGACATTAACGACGATGATTATGACAAAATAACGACGATATTAACGACGATAATTATGAGGATGATAAGGACGATAACAACGATGATAATGACGATAATAACGACGACATTAACAACGATGATTGTGACAAAATAACGACGATATTAACGACGATAATTATGAGGATAATAAGGACGATTACAACGATGATAATGACGATATTAACGACGATAGTAACGACGATAATAACGACGTTAATAACGACGATAAAAAGAAGATAATGACAATAATAACGACGATATTATCGATGATATTTATGACGATAACAACGATGATAATGACGATAATAACGACGACATTAACGACGATGATTATGACAAAATAACGACGATATTAACGACGATAATTATGAGGATAATAAGGACGATAACAACGATGATAATGACGATATTAACGACGATATTAACGACGATAATAACGACGTTAATAACGACGATAAAAAGAAGATAATGACAATAATAACGACGATATTAAAGATAAAATTTATGACGATAACAACGTAGATAATGACGATAATAACGACGACATTAACGACGATGATTATGACAAAATAACGACGCTATTAACGACGATAATTATGAGGATGATAAGGACGATAACAACGATGATAATGACGATATTAACGACGATATTAACGACGATAATAACGACGTTAATAACGACGATAAAAAGAAGATAATGACAATAATAACGACGATATTAACGACGATAATAAAGACAATAAAAAGAAGATAATGACAATAATAACGACGATATTAAAGATAAAATTTATGACGATAACAACGTAGATAATGACGATAATAACGACGACATTAACGACGATGATTATGACAAAATAACGACGATATTAACGACGATAATTATGAGGATGATAAGGACGATAACAACGATGATAATGACGATATTAACGACGATATTAACGACGATAATAACGACGATAATAACGACGATAAAAAGAAGATAATGACAATAATAACGACGATATTATCGATGATATTTTGACGATAACAATGTAGATAATGACGATAATAACGACGACATTAACGACGATAATAACGACGTTAAAAACGACGATAAAAAGAAGATAATGACAATAATAACGACGATATTATCGATGATATTTATGACGATAACAACGTAGATAATGACGATAATAACGACGACATTAACGACGATGATTATGACAAAATAACGACGATATTAACGACGATAATTATGAGGATGATAAGGACGATAACAACGATATTAACGACGATATTAACGACGATAATAACGACGTTAATAACGACGATAAAAAGAAGATAATGACAATAATAACGACGATATTAAAGATAAAATTTATGACGATAACAACGTAGATAATGACGATAATAACGACGACATTAACGACGATGATTATGACAAAATAACGACGATATTAACGACGATAATTATGAGGATGATAAGGACGATAACAACGATGATAATGACGATATTAACGACGATATTAACGACGATAATAACGACATTAATAACGACGATAAAAAGAAGATAATGACAATAATAACGACGATATTAAAGATAAAATTTATGACGATAACAACGTAGATAATGACGATAATAACGACGACATTAACGACGATGATTATGACAAAATAACGACGATATTAACGACGATAATTATGAGGATGATAAGGACGATAACAACGATGATAATGACGATATTAACGACGATATTAACGACGATAATAACGACGTTAATAAAGACGATAAAAAGAAGATAATGACAATAATAACGACGATATTAACGACGATAATAAAGACAATAAAAAGAAGATAATGACAATAATAACGACGATATTAAAGATAATATTTATGACGATAACAACGTAGATAATGACGATAATAACGACGACATTAACGACGATGATTATGACAAAATAACGACGATATTAACGACGATAATTATGAGGATGATAAGGACGATAACAACGATGATAATGACGATATTAACGACGATATTAACGACGATAATAACGACGTTAATAACGACGATAAAAAGAAGATAATGACAATAATAACGACGATATTAACGACGATAATAAAGACAATAAAAAGAAGATAATGACAGTAATAACGACGATATTAACGATAATATTTATGACGATAACAACGTAGAAAATGACGATAATAACGACGACATTAACGACGATGATTATGACAAAATAACGACGATATTAACGACGATAATTATGAGGATGATAAGGACGATAACAACGATGATAATGACGATAATAACGACGACATTAACAACGATGATTGTGACAAAATAACGACGATATTAACGACGATAATTATGAGGATAATAAGGACGATTACAACGATGATAATGACGATATTAACGACGATAGTAACGACGATAATAACGACGTTAATAACGACGATAAAAAGAAGATAATGACAATAATAACGACGATATTATCGATGATATTTATGACGATAACAACGATGATAATGACGATAATAACGACGACATTAACGACGATGATTATGACAAAATAACGACGATATTAACGACGATAATTATGAGGATAATAAGGACGATAACAACGATGATAATGACGATATTAACGACGATATTAACGACGATAATAACGACGTTAATAACGACGATAAAAAGAAGATAATGACAATAATAACGACGATATTAAAGATAAAATTTATGACGATAACAACGTAGATAATGACGATAATAACGACGACATTAACGACGATGATTATGACAAAATAACGACGATATTAACGACGATAATTATGAGGATGATAAGGACGATAACAACGATGATAATGACGATAATAACGACGACATTAACAACGATGATTGTGACAAAATAACGACGATATTAACGACGATAATTATGAGGATAATAAGGACGATTACAACGATGATAATGACGATATTAACGACGATAGTAACGACGATAATAACGACGTTAATAACGACGATAAAAAGAAGATAATGACAATAATAACGACGATATTATCGATGATATTTATGACGATAACAACGATGATAATGACGATAATAACGACGACATTAACGACGATGATTATGACAAAATAACGACGATATTAACGACGATAATTATGAGGATAATAAGGACGATAACAACGATGATAATGACGATATTAACGACGATATTAACGACGATAATAACGACGTTAATAACGACGATAAAAAGAAGATAATGACAATAATAACGACGATATTAAAGATAAAATTTATGACGATAACAACGTAGATAATGACGATAATAACGACGACATTAACGACGATGATTATGACAAAATAACGACGCTATTAACGACGATAATTATGAGGATGATAAGGACGATAACAACGATGATAATGACGATATTAACGACGATATTAACGACGATAATAACGACGTTAATAACGACGATAAAAAGAAGATAATGACAATAATAACGACGATATTAACGACGATAATAAAGACAATAAAAAGAAGATAATGACAATAATAACGACGATATTAAAGATAAAATTTATGACGATAACAACGTAGATAATGACGATAATAACGACGACATTAACGACGATGATTATGACAAAATAACGACGATATTAACGACGATAATTATGAGGATGATAAGGACGATAACAACGATGATAATGACGATATTAACGACGATATTAACGACGATAATAACGACGTTAATAACGACGATAAAAAGAAGATAATGACAATAATAACGACGATATTAACGACGATAATAAAGACAATAAAAAGAAGATAATGACAGTAATAACGACGATATTAACGATAATATTTATGACGATAACAACGTAGATAATGACGATAATAACGACGACATTAACGACGATGATTATGACAAAATAACGACGATATTAACGACGATAATTATGAGGATGATAAGGACGATAACAACGATGATAATGACGATAATAACGACGACATTAACAACGATGATTGTGACAAAATAACGACGATATTAACGACGATAATTATGAGGATAATAAGGACGATTACAACGATGATAATGACGATATTAACGACGATAGTAACGACGATAATAACGACGTTAATAACGACGATAAAAAGAAGATAATGACAATAATAACGACGATATTATCGATGATATTTATGACGATAACAACGATGATAATGACGATAATAACGACGACATTAACGACGATGATTATGACAAAATAACGACGATATTAACGACGATAATTATGAGGATAATAAGGACGATAACAACGATGATAATGACGATATTAACGACGATATTAACGACGATAATAACGACGTTAATAACGACGATAAAAAGAAGATAATGACAATAATAACGACGATATTAAAGATAAAATTTATGACGATAACAACGTAGATAATGACGATAATAACGACGACATTAACGACGATGATTATGACAAAATAACGACGATATTAACGACGATAATTATGAGGATGATAAGGACGATAACAACGATGATAATGACGATAATAACGACGACATTAACAACGATGATTGTGACAAAATAACGACGATATTAACGACGATAATTATGAGGATAATAAGGACGATTACAACGATGATAATGACGATATTAACGACGATAGTAACGACGATAATAACGACGTTAATAACGACGATAAAAAGAAGATAATGACAATAATAACGACGATATTATCGATGATATTTATGACGATAACAACGATGATAATGACGATAATAACGACGACATTAACGACGATGATTATGACAAAATAACGACGATATTAACGACGATAATTATGAGGATAATAAGGACGATAACAACGATGATAATGACGATATTAACGACGATATTAACGACGATAATAACGACGTTAATAACGACGATAAAAAGAAGATAATGACAATAATAACGACGATATTAAAGATAAAATTTATGACGATAACAACGTAGATAATGACGATAATAACGACGACATTAACGACGATGATTATGACAAAATAACGACGCTATTAACGACGATAATTATGAGGATGATAAGGACGATAACAACGATGATAATGACGATATTAACGACGATATTAACGACGATAATAACGACGTTAATAACGACGATAAAAAGAAGATAATGACAATAATAACGACGATATTAACGACGATAATAAAGACAATAAAAAGAAGATAATGACAATAATAACGACGATATTAAAGATAAAATTTATGACGATAACAACGTAGATAATGACGATAATAACGACGACATTAACGACGATGATTATGACAAAATAACGACGATATTAACGACGATAATTATGAGGATGATAAGGACGATAACAACGATGATAATGACGATATTAACGACGATATTAACGACGATAATAACGACGTTAATAACGACGATAAAAAGAAGATAATGACAATAATAACGACGATATTAACGACGATAATAAAGACAATAAAAAGAAGATAATGACAATAATAACGACGATATTATCGATGATATTTATGACGATAACAACGATAATAATGACGATAATAACGACGACATTAACGACGATGATTATGACAAAATAACGACGATATTAACGACGATAATTATGAGGATGATAAGGACGATAACAACGATGATAATGACGATATTAACGACGATGTTAACGACGATAATAACGACGATATTAACGACGATAATAAAGACAATAAAAAGAAGATAATGACAGTAATAACGACGATATTAACGATAATATTTATGACGATAACAACGTAGATAATGACGATAATAACGACGACATTAACGACGATGATTATGACAAAATAACGACGATATTAACGACGATAATTATGAGGATGATAAGGACGATAACAACGATGATAATGACGATAATAACGACGACATTAACAACGATGATTGTGACAAAATAACGACGATATTAACGACGATAATTATGAGGATAATAAGGACGATTACAACGATGATAATGACGATATTAACGACGATAGTAACGACGATAATAACGACGTTAATAACGACGATAAAAAGAAGATAATGACAATAATAACGACGATATTATCGATGATATTTATGACGATAACAACGATGATAATGACGATAATAACGACGACATTAACGACGATGATTATGACAAAATAACGACGATATTAACGACGATAATTATGAGGATAATAAGGACGATAACAACGATGATAATGACGATATTAACGACGATATTAACGACGATAATAACGACGTTAATAACGACGATAAAAAGAAGATAATGACAATAATAACGACGATATTAAAGATAAAATTTATGACGATAACAACGTAGATAATGACGATAATAACGACGACATTAACGACGATGATTATGACAAAATAACGACGCTATTAACGACGATAATTATGAGGATGATAAGGACGATAACAACGATGATAATGACGATATTAACGACGATATTAACGACGATAATAACGACGTTAATAACGACGATAAAAAGAAGATAATGACAATAATAACGACGATATTAACGACGATAATAAAGACAATAAAAAGAAGATAATGACAATAATAACGACGATATTATCGATGATATTTATGACGATAACAACGATAATAATGACGATAATAACGACGACATTAACGACGATGATTATGACAAAATAACGACGATATTAACGACGATAATTATGAGGATGATAAGGACGATAACAACGATGATAATGACGATATTAACGACGATATTAACGACGATAATAACGACGATATTAACGACGATAATAAAGACAATAAAAAGAAGATAATGACAGTAATAACGACGATATTAACGATAATATTTATGACGATAACAACGTAGATAATGACGATAATAACGACGACATTAACGACGATGATTATGACAAAATAACGACGATATTAACGACGATAATTATGAGGATGATAAGGACGATAACAACGATGATAATGACGATAATAACGACGACATTAACAACGATGATTGTGACAAAATAACGACGATATTAACGACGATAATTATGAGGATAATAAGGACGATAACAACGATGATAATGACGATATTAACGACGATAGTAACGACGATAATAACGACGTTAATAACGACGATAAAAAGAAGATAATGACAATAATAACGACGATATTATCGATGATATTTATGACGATAACAACGATGATAATGACGATAATAACGACGACATTAACGACGATGATTATGACAAAATAACGACGATATTAACGACGATAATTATGAGGATAATAAGGACGATAACAACGATGATAATGACGATATTAACGACGATATTAACGACGATAATAACGACGATAACAACGATGATAATGACGAAATAACGATGATATTAACGACGATAATTATGAGGATAATAAGGACGATAACAACGATGATAATGACGATATTAACGACGATATTAACGACGATAATAACGACGATATTAACGACGATAATAACGACGATATTAACGACGATAATAACGACGATATTAACGACGATAATAAAGACAATAAAAAGAAGATAATGACAATAATAACGACGATATTATCGATGATATTTATGACGATAACAACGTAGATAATGACGATATTAACGACGACATTAGCGACGATGTTTATGACAAAATAATGACGATATTAACGACGATAATTATGAGGATGATAAGGACGATAACAACGATGATAATGACGATAATAACGACGACATTAGCGACGATGTTTATGACAAAATAACGACGATATTAACGACGATAATTATGAGTATAATAAGGACGATAACAACGATTATAATGACGATATTAACGACGATATTAACGACGATATTAACGACGATAATAACGACGATAAAAAGAAGATAATGACAATAATAACGACGATATTATCGATGATATTTTGACGATAACAATGTAGATAATGACGATAATAACGACGACATTAACGACGATAATAACGACGTTAAAAACGACGATAAAAAGAAGATAATGACAATAATAACGACGATATTATCGATGATATTTATGACGATAACAACGTAGATAATGACGATAATAACGACGACATTAACGACGATGATTATGACAAAATAACGACGATATTAACGACGATAATTATGAGGATGATAAGGACGATAACAACGATATTAACGACGATATTAACGACGACATTAGCGACGATGTTTATGACAAAATAACGACGATATTAACGACGATAATTATGAGTATAATAAGGACGATAACAACGATTATAATGACGATATTAACGACGATAATAACGACGATAAAAAGAAGATAATGACAATAATAACGACGATATTATCGATGATATTTTGACGATAACAATGTAGATAATGACGATAATAACGACGACATTAACGACGATAATAACGACGTTAAAAACGACGATAAAAAGAAGATAATGACAATAATAACGACGATATTATCGATGATATTTATGACGATAACAACGTAGATAATGACGATAATAACGACGACATTAACGACGATGATTATGACAAAATAACGACGATATTAACGACGATAATTATGAGGATGATAAGGACGATAACAACGATGATAATGACGATATTAACGACGATATTAACGACGATAATAACGACGTTAATAACGACGATAAAAAGAAGATAATGACAATAATAACGACGATATTAAAGATAAAATTTATGACGATAACAACGTAGATAATGACGATAATAACGACGACATTAACGACGATGATTATGACAAAATAACGACGCTATTAACGACGATAATTATGAGGATGATAAGGACGATAACAACGATGATAATGACGATATTAACGACGATATTAACGACGATAATAACGACGTAAATAACGACGATAAAAAGAAGATAATGACAATAATAACGACGATATTAACGACGATAATAAAGACAATAAAAAGAAGATAATGACAATAATAACGACGATATTAAAGATAAAATTTATGACGATAACAACGTAGATAATGACGATAATAACGACGACATTAACGACGATGATTATGACAAAATAACGACGATATTAACGACGATAATTATGAGGATGATAAGGACGATAACAACGATGATAATGACGATATTAACGACGATATTAACGACGATAATAACGACGTTAATAACGACGATAAAAAGAAGATAATGACAATAATAACGACGATATTAACGACGATAATAAAGACAATAAAAAGAAGATAATGACAATAATAACGACGATATTAAAGATAAAATTTATGACGATAACAACGTAGATAATGACGATAATAACGACGACATTAACGACGATGATTATGACAAAATAACGACGATATTAACGACGATAATTATGAGGATGATAAGGACGATAACAACGATGATAATGACGATATTAACGACGATATTAACGACGATAATAACGACGTTAATAACGACGATAAAAAGAAGATAATGACAATAATAACGACGATATTAACGACGATAATAAAGACAATAAAAAGAAGATAATGACAGTAATAACGACGATATTAACGATAATATTTATGACGATAACAACGTAGATAATGACGATAATAACGACGACATTAACGACGATGATTATGACAAAATAACGACGATATTAACGACGATAATTATGAGGATGATAAGGACGATAACAACGATGATAATGACGATAATAACGACGACATTAACAACGATGATTGTGACAAAATAACGACGATATTAACGACGATAATTATGAGGATAATAAGGACGATTACAACGATGATAATGACGATATTAACGACGATAGTAACGACGATAATAACGACGTTAATAACGACGATAAAAAGAAGATAATGACAATAATAACGACGATATTATCGATGATATTTATGACGATAACAACGATGATAATGACGATAATAACGACGACATTAACGACGATGATTATGACAAAATAACGACGATATTAACGACGATAATTATGAGGATAATAAGGACGATAACAACGATGATAATGACGATATTAACGACGATATTAACGACGATAATAACGACGATAACAACGATGATAATGACGAAATAACGACGATATTAACGACGATAATTATGAGGATAATAAGGACGATAACAACGATGACAATGACGATATTAACGACGATATTAACGACGATAATAACGACGATATTAACGACGATAATAACGACGATATTAACGACGATAATAACGACGATATTAACGACGATAATAAAGACAATAAAAAGAAGATAATGACAATAATAACGACGATATTATCGATGATATTTATGACGATAACAACGTAGATAATGACGATATTAACGACGACATTAACGACGATGATTATGACAAAATAACGACGATATTAACGACGATAATTATGAGGATAATAAGGACGATAACAACGATGATAATGACGATATTAACGACGATATTAACGACGATAATAACGACGATATTAACGACGATAATAAAGACAATAAAAAGAAGATAATGACAATAATAACGACGATATTATCGATGATATTTATGACGATAACAACGTAGATAATGACGATATTAACGACGACATTAGCGACGATGTTTATGACAAAATAATGACGATATTAACGACGATAATTATGAGGATGATAAGGACGATAACAACGATGATAATGACGATAATAACGACGACATTAGCGACGATGTTTATGACAAAATAACGACGATATTAACGACGATAATTATGAGTATAATAAGGACGATAACAACGATTATAATGACGATATTAACGACGATAATAACGACGATAAAAAGAAGATAATGACAATAATAACGACGATATTATCGATGATATTTTGACGATAACAATGTAGATAATGACGATAATAACGACGACATTAACGACGATAATAACGACGTTAAAAACGACGATAAAAAGAAGATAATGACAATAATAACGACGATATTATCGATGATATTTTGACGATAACAATGTAGATAATGACGATAATAACGACGACATTAACGACGATAATAACGACGTTAAAAACGACGATAAAAAGAAGATAATGACAATAATAACGACGATATTATCGATGATATTTATGACGATAACAACGTAGATAATGACGATAATAACGACGACATTAACGACGATGATTATGACAAAATAACGACGATATTAACGACGATAATTATGAGGATGATAAGGACGATAACAACGATGATAATGACGATATTAACGACGATATTAACGACGATAATAACGACGTTAATAACGACGATAAAAAGAAGATAATGACAATAATAACGACGATATTAAAGATAAAATTTATGACGATAACAACGTAGATAATGACGATAATAACGACGACATTAACGACGATGATTATGACAAAATAACGACGCTATTAACGACGATAATTATGAGGATGATAAGGACGATAACAACGATGATAATGACGATATTAACGACGATATTAACGACGATAATAACGACGTTAATAACGACGATAAAAAGAAGATAATGACAATAATAACGACGATATTAACGACGATAATAAAGACAATAAAAAGAAGATAATGACAATAATAACGACGATATTAAAGATAAAATTTATGACGATAACAACGTAGATAATGACGATAATAACGACGACATTAACGACGATGATTATGACAAAATAACGACGATATTAACGACGATAATTATGAGGATGATAAGGACGATAACAACGATGATAATGACGATATTAACGACGATATTAACGACGTTAATAACGACGATAAAAAGAAGATAATGACAATAATAACGACGATATTATCGATGATATTTATGACGATAACAACGATGATAATGACGATAATAACGACGACATTAACGACGATGATTATGACAAAATAACGACGATATTAACGACGATAATTATGAGGATGATAAGGACGATAACAACGATGATAATGACGATATTAACGACGATATTAACGACGATAAAAAGAAGATAATGACAATAATAACGACGATATTAACGATGATAATTATGACGATAACAACGAAGATAATGACGATAATAACGACGACATTAACGACGATAATAACGACGTTAAAAACGACGATAAAAAGAAGATAATGACAATAATAACGACGATATTATCGATGATATTTATGACGATAACAACGTAGATAATGACGATAATAACGACGACATTAACGACGATGATTATGACAAAATAACGACGATATTAACGACGATAATTATGAGGATGATAAGGACGATAACAACGATGATAATGACGATATTAACGACGATATTAACGACGATAATAACGACGTTAATAACGACGATAAAAAGAAGATAATGACAATAATAACGACGATATTATCGATGATATTTATGACGATAACAACGTAGATAATGACCATAATAACGACGACATTAACGACGATGATTATGAGGATAATAAGGACGATAACAAAGATGATAATGTCGATATTAACGACGATAATAACGACGATAAAAAGAAGATAATGACAATAATAACGACGATATTAACGATGATAATTATGACGATAACAACGAAGATAATGACGATAATAACGACGACATTATCGTCGATGATTATGACAAAATAACGACGATATTAACGACGATAATTATGAGGATGATAAGGATGATAACAACGATGATAATGACGATAATAACGACGATATTAACGACGATAATAACGACGATATTAACGACGATAATAAAGACAATAAAAAGAAGATAATGACAATAATAACGACGATATTAAAGATAATATTTATGACGATAACAACGTAGAAAATGACGATAATAACGACGACATTAACGACGATGATTATGACAAAATAACGACGATATTAACGACGATAACTATGAGGATAATAAGGACGATAACAACGATGATAATGACGATATTAACGACGATATTAACGACGATAATAACGACGTTAATAACGACGATAAAAAGAAGATAATGACAATAATAACGACGATATTATCGATGATATTTATGACGATAACAACGATGATAATGACGATAATAACGACGACATTAACGACGATGATTATGACAAAATAACGACGATATTAACGACGATAATTATGAGGATGATAAGGACGATAACAACGATGATAATGACGATATTAACGACGATATTAACGACGATAATAACGACGTTAATAACGACGATAAAAAGAAGATAATGACAATAATAACGACGATATTATCGATGATATTTATGACGATAACAACGATGATAATGACGATAATAACGACGACATTAACGACGATGATTATGACAAAATAACGACGATATTAACGACGATAATTATGAGGATGATAAGGACGATAACAACGATGATAATGACGAAATAACGACGATAATAACGACGATAATTATGAGGATAATAACGACGATAACAACGATTATAATGACGATATTAACGACGATATTAAAGATAATATTTATGACAATAACAACGTAGATAATGACGATAATAACGACGACATTAACGACGATGATTATGACAAAATAACGACGATATTAACGACGATAATTATGAGGATAACAAGGACGATAACAACGATTATAATGACGATATTAACGACGATATTAACGACGATAATAACGACGTTAATAACGACGATAAAAAGAAGATAATGACAATAATAACGACGATATTATCGATGATATTTATGACGATAACAACGATGATAATGACGATAATAACGACGACATTAACGACGATGATTATGACAAAATAACGACGATATTAACGACGATAACTATGAGGATAATAAGGACGATAACAACGATGATAATGACGATATTAACGACGATATTAACGACGATAATAACGACGTTAATAACGACGATAAAAAGAAGATAATGACAATAATAACGACGATATTATCGATGATATTTATGACGATAACAACGATGATAATGACGATAATAACGACGACATTAACGACGATGATTATGACAAAATAACGACGATATTAACGACGATAATTATGAGGATGATAAGGACGATAACAACGATGATAATGACGATATTAACGACGATATTAACGCCGATAATAACGACGTTAATAACGACGATAAAAAGAAGATAATGACAATAATAACGACGATATTATCGATGATATTTATGACGATAACAACGATGATAATGACGATAATAACGACGACATTAACGACGATGATTATGACAAAATAACGACGATATTAACGACGATAATTATGAGGATGATAAGGACGATAACAACGATGATAATGACGAAATAACGACGATAATAACGACGATAATTATGAGGATAATAACGACGATAACAACGATTATAATGACGATATTAACGACGATATTAAAGATAATATTTATGACGATAACAACGTAGATAATGACGATAATAACGACGACATTAACGACGATGATTATGACAAAATAACGACGATATTAACGACGATAATTATGAGGATAACAAGGACGATAACAACGATTATAATGACGATATTAACGACGATATTAACGACGATAATAACGACGTTAATAACGACGATAAAAAGAAGATAATGACAATAATAACGACGATATTATCGATGATATTTATGACGATAACAACGATGATAATGACGATAATAACGACGACATTAACGACGATGATTATGACAAAATAACGACGATATTAACGACGATAATTATGAGGATAATAAGGACGATAACAACGATTATAATGACGATATTAACGACGATATTAACGACGATAATAACGACGTTAAAAACGACGATAAAAAGAAGATAATGACAATAATAACGACGATATTATCGATGATATTTATGACGATAACAACGATGATAATGACGATAATAACGACGACAATAACGACGATGATTATGACAAAATAACGACGACATTAACGACGATGATTATGACAAAATAACGACGATATTAACGACGATAATTATGAGGATAATAAGGACGATAACAACGATGATAATGACGATATTAACGACGATATTAACGACGATAATAACGACGATAACAACGATGATAATGACGAAATAACGACGACATTAACGACGATGATTATGACAAAATAACGACGATATTAACGACGATAATTATGAGGATGATAAGGACGATAACAACGATGATAATGACGATAATAACGACGAGATTAGCGACGATGTTTATGACAAAATAACGACGATATTAACGACGATAATTATGAGGATGATAAGGACGATAACAACGATGATAATGACGATAATAACGACGAGATTAGCGACGATGTTTATGACAAAATAACGACGATATTAACGACGATAATTATGAGTATAATAAGGACGATAACAACGATGATAATGACGATAATAACGACGACATTAACGACGATGATTATGACAAAATAACGACGATATTAACGACGATAATTATGAGGATGATAAGGACGATAACAACGATGATAATGACGATATTAACGACGATATTAACGACGATAATAACGACGTTAATAACGACGATAAATAGAAGATAATGACAATAATAACGACGATATTATCGATGATATTTATGACGATAACAACGATGATAATGACGATAATAACGACAACATTAACGACGATGATTATGACAAAATAACGACGATATTAACGACGATAATTATGAGGATAATAAGGACGATAACAACGATGATAATGACGATATTAACGACGATATTAACGACGATAATAACGACGTTAATAACGACGATAAAAGAAGATAATGACAATAATAACGACGATATTATCGATGATATTTATGACGATAACAACGATGATAATGACGATAATAACGACGACATTAACGACGATGATTATGACAAAATAACGACGACATTAACGACGATGATTATGACAAAATAACGACGATATTAACGACGATAATTATGAGGATAATAAGGACGATAACAACGATGATAATGACGATATTAACGACGATATTAACGACGATAATAACGACGATAACAACGATGATAATGACGAAATAACGACGATAATAACGACGATAATTATGACAAAATAACGACGATATTAACGACGATAATTATGAGGATAATAAGGACGATAACAACGATGATAATGACGATATTAACGACGATATTAACGACGATAATAACGACGATAACAACGATGATAATGACGAAATAACGACGACATTAACGACGATGATTATGACAAAATAACGACGATATTAACGACGATAATTATGAGGATGATAAGGACGATAACAACGATGATAATGACGATAATAACGACGAGATTAGCGACGATGTTTATGACAAAATAACGACGATATTAACGACGATAATTATGAGTATAATAAGGACGATAACAACGATGATAATGACGATAATAACGACGACATTAACGACGATGATTATGACAAAATAACGACGATATTAACGACGATAATTATGAGGATGATAAGGACGATAACAACGATGATAATGACGATATTAACGACGATATTAACGACGATAATAACGACGTTAATAACGACGATAAAAAGAAGATAATGACAATAATAACGACGATATTATCGATGATATTTATGACGATAACAACGTAGATAATGACGATAATAACGACGACATTAACGACGATGATTATGACAAAATAACGACGATATTAACGACGATAATTATGAGGATGATAAGGACGATAACAACGATGATAATGACGATAATAACGACGACATTAACAACGATGATTGTGACAAAATAACGACGATATTAACGACGATAATTATGAGGATAATAAGGACGATAACAACGATGATAATGACGATATTAACGACAATAATAACGACGATAACAACGATGATAATGACGAAATAACGACGATAATAACGACGATAATTATGAGGATAATAACGACGATAACAACGATGACACTGACGATAATAACGACGATATTAACGACGATAATTATGCGGATAATAACGACGATAACAACGATGATAATAACGATAATAACGACGATATTAACGACGATAATTATGAGGATAATAAGGACGATAACAACGATGATAATGACGATATTAACGACGATATTAACGACGATAATAACGACGATATTAACGACGAAAATAACGACGATATTAACGACGATAATAAAGAAAATAAAAAGAAGATAATGACAATAATAACGACGATATTATCGATGATATTTATGACGATAACAACGTAGATAATGACGATAATAACGACGACATTAACGACGATGATTATGACAAAATAACGACGATATTAACGACGATAATTATGAGGATGATAAGGACGATAACAACGATGATAATGACGATATTAACGACGATATTAACGCCGATAATAACGACGTTAATAACGACGATAAAAAGAAGATAATGACAATAATAACGACGATATTATCGATGATATTTATGACGATAACAACGATGATAATGACGATAATAACGACGACATTAACGACGATGATTATGACAAAATAACGACGATATTAACGACGATAATTATGAGGATGATAAGGACGATAACAACGATGATAATGACGAAATAACGACGATAATAACGACGATAATTATGAGGATAATAACGACGATAACAACGATTATAATGACAATATTAACGACGATATTAAAGATAATATTTATGACGATAACAACGTAGATAATGACGATAATAACGACGACATTAACGACGATGATTATGACAAAATAACGACGATATTAACGACGATAATTATGAGGATAACAAGGACGATAACAACGATTATAATGACGATATTAACGACGATATTAACGACGATAATAACGACGTTAATAACGACGATAAAAAGAAGATAATGACAATAATAACGACGATATTATCGATGATATTTATGACGATAACAACGATGATAATGACGATAATAACGACGACATTAACGACGATGATTATGACAAAATAACGACGATATTAACGACGATAATTATGAGGATAATAAGGACGATAACAACGATGATAATGACGATATTAACGACGATAATAACGACGTTAATAACGACGATAAAAAGAAGATAATGACAATAATAACGACGATATTATCGATGATATTTATGACGATAACAACGATGATAATGACGATAATAACGACGACATTAACGACGATGATTATGACAAAATAACGACGACATTAACGACGATGATTATGACAAAATAACGACGATATTAACGACGATAATTATGAGGATGATAAGGACGATAACAACGATGATAATGACGATAATAACGACGACATTAGCGACGATGTTTATGACAAAATAACGACGATATTAACGACGATAATTATGAGTATAATAAGGACGATAACAACGATGATAATGACGATAATAACGACGACATTAACGACGATGATTATGACAAAATAACGACGATATTAACGACGATAATTATGAGGATGATAAGGACGATAACAACGATGATAATGACGATATTAACGACGATATTAACGACGATAATAACGACATTAATAACGACGATAAAAAGAAGATAATGACAATAATAACGACGATATTATCGATGATATTTATGACGATAACAACGTAGATAATGACGATAATAACGACGACATTAACGACGATGATTATGACAAAATAACGACGATATTAACGACGATAATTATGAGGATGATAAGGACGATAACAACGATGATAATGACGATAATAACGACGACATTAACAACGATGATTGTGACAAAATAACGACGATATTAACGACGATAATTATGAGGATAATAAGGACGATAACAACGATGATAATGACGATATTAACGACGATAATAACGACGATAACAACGATGATAATGACGAAATAACGACGATAATAACGACGATAATTATGAGGATAATAACGACGATAACAACGATGACAATGACGATAATAACGACGATATTAACGACGATAACAACGATGATAATAACGATAATAACGACGATATTAACGACGATAATTATGAGGATAATAAGGACGATAACAACGATGATAATGACGATATTAACGACGATATTAACGACGATAATAACGACAATATTAACGACGATAATAACGACGATATTAACGACGATAATAAAGAAAATAAAAAGAAGATAATGACAATAATAACGACGATATTATCGATGATATTTATGACGATAACAACGTAGATAATGACGATAATAACGACGACATTAACGACGATGATTATGACAAAATAACGACGATATTAACGACGATAATTATGAGGATGATAAGGACGATAACAACGATGATAATGACGATATTAACGACGATATTAACGCCGATAATAACGACGTTAATAACGACGATAAAAAGAAGATAATGACAATAATAACGACGATATTATCGATGATATTTATGACGATAACAACGATGATAATGACGATAATAACGACGACATTAACGACGATGATTATGACAAAATAACGACGATATTAACGACGATAATTATGAGGATGATAAGGACGATAACAACGATGATAATGACGATATTAACGACGATATTAACGACGATAATAACGACGTTAATAACGACGATAAATAGAAGATAATGACAATAATAACGACGATATTATCGATGATATTTATGACGATAACAACGATGATAATGACGATAATAACGACGACATTAACGACGATGATTATGACAAAATAACGACGATATTAACGACGATAATTATGAGGATAATAAGGACGATAACAACGATGATAATGACGATATTAACGACGATATTAACGACGATAATAACGACGTTAATAACGACGATAAAAAGAAGATAATGACAATAATAACGACGATATTATCGATGATATTTATGACGATAACAACGATGATAATGACGATAATAACGACGACATTAACGACGATGATTATGACAAAATAACGACGACATTAACGACGATGATTATGACAAAATAACGACGATATTAACGACGATAATTATGAGGATAATAAGGACGATAACAACGATGATAATGACGATATTAACTACGATATTAACGACGATAATAACGACGATAACAACGATGATAATGACGAAATAACGACGATAATAACGACGATAATTATGACAAAATAACGACGATATTAACGACGATAATTATGAGGATAATGAGGACGATAACAACGATGATAATGACGATATTAACGACGATATTAACGACGATAATAACGACGATAACAACGATGATAATGACGAAATAACGACGACATTAACGACGATGATTATGACAAAATAACGACGATATTAACGACGATAATTATGAGGATGATAAGGACGATAACAACGATGATAATGACGATAATAACGACGAGATTAGCGACGATGTTTATGACAAAATAACGACGATATTAACGACGATAATTATGAGTATAATAAGGACGATAACAACGATGATAATGACGATAATAACGACGACATTAACGACGATGATTATGACAAAATAACGACGATATTAACGACGATAATTATGAGGATGATAAGGACGATAACAACGATGATAATGACGATAATAACGACGACATTAACGACGATGATTATGACAAAATAACGACGATATTAACGACGATAATTATGAGGATGATAAGGACGATAACAACGATGATAATGACGATATTAACGACGATATTAACGACGATAATAACGACGTTAATAACGACGATAAATAGAAGATAATGACAATAATAACGACGATATTATCGATGATATTTATGACGATAACAACGATGATAATGACGATAATAACGACGACATTAACGACGATGATTATGACAAAATAACGACGATATTAACGACGATAATTATGAGGATAATAAGGACGATAACAACGATGATAATGACGATATTAACGACGATATTAACGACGATAATAACGACGTTAATAACGACGATAAAAAGAAGATAATGACAATAATAACGACGATATTATCGATGATATTTATGACGATAACAACGATGATAATGACGATAATAACGACGACATTAACGACGATGATTATGACAAAATAACGACGACATTAACGACGATGATTATGACAAAATAACGACGATATTAACGACGATAATTATGAGGATAATAAGGACGATAACAACGATGATAATGACGATATTAACGACGATATTAACGACGATAATAACGACGATAACAACGATGATAATGACGAAATAACGACGATAATAACGACGATAATTATGACAAAATAACGACGATATTAACGACGATAATTATGAGGATAATAAGGACGATAACAACGATGATAATGACGATATTAACGACGATATTAACGACGATAATAACGACGATAACAACGATGATAATGACGAAATAACGACGACATTAACGACGATGATTATGACAAAATAACGACGATATTAACGACGATAATTATGAGGATAATAAGGACGATAACAACGATGATAATGACGATAATAACGACGAGATTAGCGACGATGTTTATGACAAAATAACGACGATATTAACGACGATAATTATGAGGATAATAACGACGATAACAACGATGATAATGACGATAATAACGACGACATTAACGACGATGATTATGACAAAATAACGACGATATTAACGACGATAATTATGAGGATGATAAGGACGATAACAACGATGATAATGACGATATTACCGACGATATTAACGACGATAATAACGACGTTAATAACGACGATAAAAAGAAGATAATGACAATAATAACGACGATATTATCGATGATATTTATGACGATAACAACGTAGATAATGACGATAATAACGACGACATTAACGACGATGATTATGACAAAATAACGACGATATTAACGACGATAATTATGAGGATGATAAGGACGATAACAACGATGATAATGACGATAATAACGACGACATTAACAACGATGATTGTGACAAAATAACGACGATATTAACGACGATAATTATGAGGATAATAAGGACGATAACAACGATGATAATGACGATATTAACGACGATAATAACGACGATAACAACGATGATAATGACGAAATAACGACGATAATAACGACGATAATTATGAGGATAATAACGACGATAACAACGATGACAATGACGATAATAACGACGATATTAACGACGATAATTATGCGGATAATAACGACGATAACAACGATGATAATAACGATAATAACGACGATATTAACGACGATAATTATGAGGATAATAAGGACGATAACAACGATGATAATGACGATATTAACGACGATATTAACGACGATAATAACGACAATATTAACGACGATAATAACGACGATATTAACGACGATAATAAAGAAAATAAAAAGAAGATAATGACAATAATAACGACGATATTATCGATGATATTTATGACGATAACAACGTAGATAATGACGATAATAACGACGACATTAACGACGATGATTATGACAAAATAACGACGATATTAACGACGATAATTATGAGGATGATAAGGACGATAACAACGATGATAATGACGATATTAACGACGATATTAACGCCGATAATAACGACGTTAATAACGACGATAAAAAGAAGATAATGACAATAATAACGACGATATTATCGATGATATTTATGACGATAACAACGATGATAATGACGATAATAACGACGACATTAACGACGATGATTATGACAAAATAACGACGATATTAACGACGATAATTATGAGGATGATAAGGACGATAACAACGATGATAATGACGATATTAACGACGATATTAACGACGATAATAACGACGTTAATAACGACGATAAATAGAAGATAATGACAATAATAACGACGATATTATCGATGATATTTATGACGATAACAACGATGATAATGACGATAATAACGACGACATTAACGACGATGATTATGACAAAATAACGACGATATTAACGACGATAATTATGAGGATAATAAGGACGATAACAACGATGATAATGACGATATTAACGACGATATTAACGACGATAATAACGACGTTAATAACGACGATAAAAAGAAGATAATGACAATAATAACGACGATATTATCGATGATATTTATGACGATAACAACGATGATAATGACGATAATAACGACGACATTAACGACGATGATTATGACAAAATAACGACGACATTAACGACGATGATTATGACAAAATAACGACGATATTAACGACGATAATTATGAGGATAATAAGGACGATAACAACGATGATAATGACGATATTAACTACGATATTAACGACGATAATAACGACGATAACAACGATGATAATGACGAAATAACGACGATAATAACGACGATAATTATGACAAAATAACGACGATATTAACGACGATAATTATGAGGATAATAAGGACGATAACAACGATGATAATGACGATATTAACGACGATATTAACGACGATAATAACGACGATAACAACGATGATAATGACGAAATAACGACGACATTAACGACGATGATTATGACAAAATAACGACGATATTAACGACGATAATTATGAGGATGATAAGGACGATAACAACGATGATAATGACGATAATAACGACGAGATTAGCGACGATGTTTATGACAAAATAACGACGATATTAACGACGATAATTATGAGTATAATAAGGACGATAACAACGATGATAATGACGATAATAACGACGACATTAACGACGATGATTATGACAAAATAACGACGATATTAACGACGATAATTATGAGGATGATAAGGACGATAACAACGATGATAATGACGATAATAACGACGACATTAACGACGATGATTATGACAAAATAACGACGATATTAACGACGATAATTATGAGGATGATAAGGACGATAACAACGATGATAATGACGATATTAACGACGATATTAACGACGATAATAACGACGTTAATAACGACGATAAATAGAAGATAATGACAATAATAACGACGATATTATCGATGATATTTATGACGATAACAACGATGATAATGACGATAATAACGACGACATTAACGACGATGATTATGACAAAATAACGACGATATTAACGACGATAATTATGAGGATAATAAGGACGATAACAACGATGATAATGACGATATTAACGACGATATTAACGACGATAATAACGACGTTAATAACGACGATAAAAAGAAGATAATGACAATAATAACGACGATATTATCGATGATATTTATGACGATAACAACGATGATAATGACGATAATAACGACGACATTAACGACGATGATTATGACAAAATAACGACGACATTAACGACGATGATTATGACAAAATAACGACGATATTAACGACGATAATTATGAGGATAATAAGGACGATAACAACGATGATAATGACGATATTAACGACGATATTAACGACGATAATAACGACGATAACAACGATGATAATGACGAAATAACGACGATAATAACGACGATAATTATGACAAAATAACGACGATATTAACGACGATAATTATGAGGATAATAAGGACGATAACAACGATGATAATGACGATATTAACGACGATATTAACGACGATAATAACGACGATAACAACGATGATAATGACGAAATAACGACGACATTAACGACGATGATTATGACAAAATAACGACGATATTAACGACGATAATTATGAGGATGATAAGGACGATAACAACGATGATAATGACGATAATAACGACGAGATTAGCGACGATGTTTATGACAAAATAACGACGATATTAACGACGATAATTATGAGTATAATAAGGACGATAACAACGATGATAATGACGATAATAACGACGACATTAACGACGATGATTATGACAAAATAACGACGATATTAACGACGATAATTATGAGGATGATAAGGACGATAACAACGATGATAATGACGATATTACCGACGATATTAACGACGATAATAACGACGTTAATAACGACGATAAAAAGAAGATAATGACAATAATAACGACGATATTATCGATGATATTTATGACGATAACAACGTAGATAATGACGATAATAACGACGACATTAACGACGATGATTATGACAAAATAACGACGATATTAACGACGATAATTATGAGGATGATAAGGACGATAACAACGATGATAATGACGATAATAACGACGACATTAACAACGATGATTGTGACAAAATAACGACGATATTAACGACGATAATTATGAGGATAATAAGGACGATAACAACGATGATAATGACGATATTAACGACGATAATAACGACGATAACAACGATGATAATGACGAAATAACGACGATAATAACGACGATAATTATGAGGATAATAACGACGATAACAACGATGACAATGACGATAATAACGACGATATTAACGACGATAATTATGCGGATAATAACGACGATAACAACGATGATAATAACGATAATAACGACGATATTAACGACGATAATTATGAGGATAATAAGGACGATAACAACGATGATAATGACGATATTAACGACGATATTAACGACGATAATAACGACAATATTAACGACGATAATAACGACGATATTAACGACGATAATAAAGAAAATAAAAAGAAGATAATGACAATAATAACGACGATATTATCGATGATATTTATGACGATAACAACGTAGATAATGACGATAATAACGACGACATTAACGACGATGATTATGACAAAATAACGACGATATTAACGACGATAATTATGAGGATGATAAGGACGATAACAACGATGATAATGACGATATTAACGACGATATTAACGCCGATAATAACGACGTTAATAACGACGATAAAAAGAAGATAATGACAATAATAACGACGATATTATCGATGATATTTATGACGATAACAACGATGATAATGACGATAATAACGACGACATTAACGACGATGATTATGACAAAATAACGAAGATATTAACGACGATAATTATGAGGATGATAAGGACGATAACAACGATGATAATGACGATATTAACGACGATATTAACGACGATAATAACGACGTTAATAACGACGATAAATAGAAGATAATGACAATAATAACGACGATATTATCGATGATATTTATGACGATAACAACGATGATAATGACGATAATAACGACGACATTAACGACGATGATTATGACAAAATAACGACGATATTAACGACGATAATTATGAGGATAATAAGGACGATAACAACGATGATAATGACGATATTAACGACGATATTAACGACGATAATAACGACGTTAATAACGACGATAAAAAGAAGATAATGACAATAATAACGACGATATTATCGATGATATTTATGACGATAACAACGATGATAATGACGATAATAACGACGACATTAACGACGATGATTATGACAAAATAACGACGACATTAACGACGATGATTATGACAAAATAACGACGATATTAACGACGATAATTATGAGGATAATAAGGACGATAACAACGATGATAATGACGATATTAACGACGATATTAACGACGATAATAACGACGATAACAACGATGATAATGACGAAATAACGACGATAATAACGACGATAATTATGACAAAATAACGACGATATTAACGACGATAATTATGAGATTAATAAGGACGATAACAACGATGATAATGACGATATTAACGACGATATTAACGACGATAATAACGACGATAACAACGATGATAATGACGAAATAACGACGACATTAACGACGATGATTATGACAAAATAACGACGATATTAACGACGATAATTATGAGGATGATAAGGACGATAACAACGATGATAATGACGATAATAACGACGAGATTAGCGACGATGTTTATGACAAAATAACGACGATATTAACGACGATAATTATGAGTATAATAAGGACGATAACAACGATGATAATGACGATAATAACGACGACATTAACGACGATGATTATGACAAAATAACGACGATATTAACGACGATAATTATGAGGATGATAAGGACGATAACAACGATGATAATGACGATAATAACGACGACATTAACGACGATGATTATGACAAAATAACGACGATATTAACGACGATAATTATGAGGATGATAAGGACGATAACAACGATGATAATGACGATATTAACGACGATATTAACGACGATAATAACGACGTTAATAACGACGATAAATAGAAGATAATGACAATAATAACGACGATATTATCGATGATATTTATGACGATAACAACGATGATAATGACGATAATAACGACGACATTAACGACGATGATTATGACAAAATAACGACGATATTAACGACGATAATTATGAGGATAATAAGGACGATAACAACGATGATAATGACGATATTAACGACGATATTAACGACGATAATAACGACGTTAATAACGACGATAAAAAGAAGATAATGACAATAATAACGACGATATTATCGATGATATTTATGACGATAACAACGATGATAATGACGATAATAACGACGACATTAACGACGATGATTATGACAAAATAACGACGACATTAACGACGATGATTATGACAAAATAACGACGATATTAACGACGATAATTATGAGGATAATAAGGACGATAACAACGATGATAATGACGATATTAACGACGATATTAACGACGATAATAACGACGATAACAACGATGATAATGACGAAATAACGACGATAATAACGACGATAATTATGACAAAATAACGACGATATTAACGACGATAATTATGAGGATAATAAGGACGATAACAACGATGATAATGACGATATTAACGACGATATTAACGACGATAATAACGACGATAACAACGATGATAATGACGAAATAACGACGACATTAACGACGATGATTATGACAAAATAACGACGATATTAACGACGATAATTATGAGGATGATAAGGACGATAACAACGATGATAATGACGATAATAACGACGAGATTAGCGACGATGTTTATGACAAAATAACGACGATATTAACGACGATAATTATGAGTATAATAAGGACGATAACAACGATGATAATGACGATAATAACGACGACATTAACGACGATGATTATGACAAAATAACGACGATATTAACGACGATAATTATGAGGATGATAAGGACGATAACAACGATGATAATGACGATATTACCGACGATATTAACGACGATAATAACGACGTTAATAACGACGATAAAAAGAAGATAATGACAATAATAACGACTATATTATCGATGATATTTATGACGATAACAACGTAGATAATGACGATAATAACGACGACATTAACGACGATGATTATGACAAAATAACGACGATATTAACGACGATAATTATGAGGATGATAAGGACGATAACAACGATGATAATGACGATAATAACGACGACATTAACAACGATGATTGTGACAAAATAACGACGATATTAACGACGATAATTATGAGGATAATAAGGACGATAACAACGATGATAATGACGATATTAACGACGATAATAACGACGATAACAACGATGATAATGACGAAATAACGACGATAATAACGACGATAATTATTAGGATAATAACGACGATAACAACGATGACAATGACGATAATAACGACGATATTAACGACGATAATTATGCGGATAATAACGACGATAACAACGATGATAATAACGATAATAACGACGATATTAACGACGATAATTATGAGGATAATAAGGACGATAACAACGATGATAATGACGATATTAACGACGATATTAACGACGATAATAACGACGATATTAACGACGAAAATAACGACGATATTAACGACGATAATAAAGAAAATAAAAAGAAGATAATGACAATAATAACGACGATATTATCGATGATATTTATACTGATAACAACGTAGATAATGACGATAATAACGACGACATTAACGACGATGATTATGACAAAATAACGACGATATTAACGACGATAATTATGAGGATGATAAGGACGATAACAACGATGATAATGACGATATTAACGACGATATTAACGCCGATAATAACGACGTTAATAACGACGATAAAAAGAAGATAATGACAATAATAACGACGATATTATCGATGATATTTATGACGATAACAACGATGATAATAACGATAATAACGACGACATTAACGACGATGATTATGACAAAATAACGACGATATTAACGACGATAATTATGAGGATGATAAGGACGATAACAACGATGATAATGACGAAATAACGACGATAATTATGAGGATAATAACGACGATAACAACGATTATAATGACGATATTAACGGCGATATTAAAGATAATATTTATGACGATAACAACGTAGATAATGACGATAATAACGACGACATTAACGACGATGATTATGACAAAATAACGACGATATTAACGACGATAATTATGAGGATAACAAGGACGATAACAACGATTATAATGACGATATTAACGACGATATTAACGACGATAATAACGACGTTAATAACGACGATAAAAAGAAGATAATGACAATAATAACGACGATATTATCGATGATAATTATGACGATAACAACGATGATAATGACGATAATAACGACGACATTAACGACGATGATTATGACAAAATAACGACGACATTAACGACGATGATTATGACAAAATAACGACGATATTAACGACGATAATTATGAGGATGATAAGGACGATAACAACGATGATAATGACGATAATAACGACGAGATTAGCGACGATGTTTATGACAAAATAACGACGATATTAACGACGATAATTATGAGTATAATAAGGACGATAACAACGATGATAATGACGATAATAACGACGACATTAACGACGATGATTATGACAAAATAACGACGATATTAACGACGATAATTATGAGGATGATAAGGACGATAACAACGATGATAATGACGATATTAACGACGATATTAACGACGATAATAACGACATTAATAACGACGATAAAAAGAAGATAATGACAATAATAACGACGATATTATCGATGATATTTATGACGATAACAACGTAGATAATGACGATAATAACGACGACATTAACGACGATGATTATGACAAAATAACGACGATATTAACGACGATAATTATGAGGATGATAAGGACGATAACAACGATGATAATGACGATAATAACGACGACATTAACAACGATGATTGTGACAAAATAACGACGATATTAACGACGATAATTATGAGGATAATAAGGACGATAACAACGATGATAATGACGATATTAACGACAATAATAACGACGATAACAACGATGATAATGACGAAATAACGACGATAATAACGACGATAATTATGAGGATAATAACGACGATAACAACGATGACAATGACGATAATAACGACGATATTAACGACGATAATTATGCGGATAATAACGACGATAACAACGATGATAATAACGATAATAACGACGATATTAACGACGATAATTATGAGGATAATAAGGACGATAACAACGATGATAATGACGATATTAACGACGATATTAACGACGATAATAACGACGATATTAACGACGAAAATAACGACGATATTAACGACGATAATAAAGAAAATAAAAAGAAGATAATGACAATAATAACGACGATATTATCGATGATATTTATGACGATAACAACGTAGATAATGACGATAATAACGACGACATTAACGACGATGATTATGACAAAATAACGACGATATTAACGACGATAATTATGAGGATGATAAGGACGATAACAACGATGATAATGACGATATTAACGACGATATTAACGCCGATAATAACGACGTTAATAACGACGATAAAAAGAAGATAATGACAATAATAACGACGATATTATCGATGATATTTATGACGATAACAACGATGATAATGACGATAATAACGACGACATTAACGACGATGATTATGACAAAATAACGACGATATTAACGACGATAATTATGAGGATGATAAGGACGATAACAACGATGATAATGACGAAATAACGACGATAATAACGACGATAATTATGAGGATAATAACGACGATAACAACGATTATAATGACAATATTAACGACGATATTAAAGATAATATTTATGACGATAACAACGTAGATAATGACGATAATAACGACGACATTAACGACGATGATTATGACAAAATAACGACGATATTAACGACGATAATTATGAGGATAACAAGGACGATAACAACGATTATAATGACGATATTAACGACGATATTAACGACGATAATAACGACGTTAATAACGACGATAAAAAGAAGATAATGACAATAATAACGACGATATTATCGATGATATTTATGACGATAACAACGATGATAATGACGATAATAACGACGACATTAACGACGATGATTATGACAAAATAACGACGATATTAACGACGATAATTATGAGGATAATAAGGACGATAACAACGATGATAATGACGATATTAACGACGATAATAACGACGTTAATAACGACGATAAAAAGAAGATAATGACAATAATAACGACGATATTATCGATGATATTTATGACGATAACAACGATGATAATGACGATAATAACGACGACATTAACGACGATGATTATGACAAAATAACGACGACATTAACGACGATGATTATGACAAAATAACGACGATATTAACGACGATAATTATGAGGATGATAAGGACGATAACAACGATGATAATGACGATAATAACGACGACATTAGCGACGATGTTTATGACAAAATAACGACGATATTAACGACGATAATTATGAGTATAATAAGGACGATAACAACGATGATAATGACGATAATAACGACGACATTAACGACGATGATTATGACAAAATAACGACGATATTAACGACGATAATTATGAGGATGATAAGGACGATAACAACGATGATAATGACGATATTAACGACGATATTAACGACGATAATAACGACATTAATAACGACGATAAAAAGAAGATAATGACAATAATAACGACGATATTATCGATGATATTTATGACGATAACAACGTAGATAATGACGATAATAACGACGACATTAACGACGATGATTATGACAAAATAACGACGATATTAACGACGATAATTATGAGGATGATAAGGACGATAACAACGATGATAATGACGATAATAACGACGACATTAACAACGATGATTGTGACAAAATAACGACGATATTAACGACGATAATTATGAGGATAATAAGGACGATAACAACGATGATAACGACAATATTAACGACGATAATAACGACGATATTAACGACGATAATAAAGAAAATAAAAAGAAGATAATGACAATAATAACGACGATATTATCGATGATATTTATGACGATAACAACGTAGATAATGACGATAATAACGACGACATTAACGACGATGATTATGACAAAATAACGACGATATTAACGACGATAATTATGAGGATGATAAGGACGATAACAACGATGATAATGACGATATTAACGACGATATTAACGCCGATAATAACGACGTTAATAACGACGATAAAAAGAAGATAATGACAATAATAACGACGATATTATCGATGATATTTATGACGATAACAACGATGATAATGACGATAATAACGACGACATTAACGACGATGATTATGACAAAATAACGACGATATTAACGACGATAATTATGAGGATGATAAGGACGATAACAACGATGATAATGACGATATTAACGACGATATTAACGACGATAATAACGACGTTAATAACGACGATAAATAGAAGATAATGACAATAATAACGACGATATTATCGATGATATTTATGACGATAACAACGATGATAATGACGATAATAACGACGACATTAACGACGATGATTATGACAAAATAACGACGATATTAACGACGATAATTATGAGGATAATAAGGACGATAACAACGATGATAATGACGATATTAACGACGATATTAACGACGATAATAACGACGTTAATAACGACGATAAAAAGAAGATAATGACAATAATAACGACGATATTATCGATGATATTTATGACGATAACAACGATGATAATGACGATAATAACGACGACATTAACGACGATGATTATGACAAAATAACGACGACATTAACGACGATGATTATGACAAAATAACGACGATATTAACGACGATAATTATGAGGATAATAAGGACGATAACAACGATGATAATGACGATATTAACTACGATATTAACGACGATAATAACGACGATAACAACGATGATAATGACGAAATAACGACGATAATAACGACGATAATTATGACAAAATAACGACGATATTAACGACGATAATTATGAGGATAATAAGGACGATAACAACGATGATAATGACGATATTAACGACGATATTAACGACGATAATAACGACGATAACAACGATGATAATGACGAAATAACGACGACATTAACGACGATGATTATGACAAAATAACGACGATATTAACGACGATAATTATGAGGATGATAAGGACGATAACAACGATGATAATGACGATAATAACGACGAGATTAGCGACGATGTTTATGACAAAATAACGACGATATTAACGACGATAATTATGAGTATAATAAGGACGATAACAACGATGATAATGACGATAATAACGACGACATTAACGACGATGATTATGACAAAATAACGACGATATTAACGACGATAATTATGAGGATGATAAGGACGATAACAACGATGATAATGACGATAATAACGACGACATTAACGACGATGATTATGACAAAATAACGACGATATTAACGACGATAATTATGAGGATGATAAGGACGATAACAACGATGATAATGACGATATTAACGACGATATTAACGACGATAATAACGACGTTAATAACGACGATAAATAGAAGATAATGACAATAATAACGACGATATTATCGATGATATTTATGACGATAACAACGATGATAATGACGATAATAACGACGACATTAACGACGATGATTATGACAAAATAACGACGATATTAACGACGATAATTATGAGGATAATAAGGACGATAACAACGATGATAATGACGATATTAACGACGATATTAACGACGATAATAACGACGTTAATAACGACGATAAAAAGAAGATAATGACAATAATAACGACGATATTATCGATGATATTTATGACGATAACAACGATGATAATGACGATAATAACGACGACATTAACGACGATGATTATGACAAAATAACGACGACATTAACGACGATGATTATGACAAAATAACGACGATATTAACGACGATAATTATGAGGATAATAAGGACGATAACAACGATGATAATGACGATATTAACGACGATATTAACGACGATAATAACGACGATAACAACGATGATAATGACGAAATAACGACGATAATAACGACGATAATTATGACAAAATAACGACGATATTAACGACGATAATTATGAGGATAATAAGGACGATAACAACGATGATAATGACGATATTAACGACGATATTAACGACGATAATAACGACGATAACAACGATGATAATGACGAAATAACGACGACATTAACGACGATGATTATGACAAAATAACGACGATATTAACGACGATAATTATGAGGATGATAAGGACGATAACAACGATGATAATGACGATAATAACGACGAGATTAGCGACGATGTTTATGACAAAATAACGACGATATTAACGACGATAATTATGAGTATAATAAGGACGATAACAACGATGATAATGACGATAATAACGACGACATTAACGACGATGATTATGACAAAATAACGACGATATTAACGACGATAATTATGAGGATGATAAGGACGATAACAACGATGATAATGACGATATTACCGACGATATTAACGACGATAATAACGACGTTAATAACGACGATAAAAAGAAGATAATGACAATAATAACGACGATATTATCGATGATATTTATGACGATAACAACGTAGATAATGACGATAATAACGACGACATTAACGACGATGATTATGACAAAATAACGACGATATTAACGACGATAATTATGAGGATGATAAGGACGATAACAACGATGATAATGACGATAATAACGACGACATTAACAACGATGATTGTGACAAAATAACGACGATATTAACGACGATAATTATGAGGATAATAAGGACGATAACAACGATGATAATGACGATATTAACGACGATAATAACGACGATAACAACGATGATAATGACGAAATAACGACGATAATAACGACGATAATTATGAGGATAATAACGACGATAACAACGATGACAATGACGATAATAACGACGATATTAACGACGATAATTATGCGGATAATAACGACGATAACAACGATGATAATAACGATAATAACGACGATATTAACGACGATAATTATGAGGATAATAAGGACGATAACAACGATGATAATGACGATATTAACGACGATATTAACGACGATAATAACGACAATATTAACGACGATAATAACGACGATATTAACGACGATAATAAAGAAAATAAAAAGAAGATAATGACAATAATAACGACGATATTATCGATGATATTTATGACGATAACAACGTAGATAATGACGATAATAACGACGACATTAACGACGATGATTATGACAAAATAACGACGATATTAACGACGATAATTATGAGGATGATAAGGACGATAACAACGATGATAATGACGATATTAACGACGATATTAACGCCGATAATAACGACGTTAATAACGACGATAAAAAGAAGATAATGACAATAATAACGACGATATTATCGATGATATTTATGACGATAACAACGATGATAATGACGATAATAACGACGACATTAACGACGATGATTATGACAAAATAACGACGATATTAACGACGATAATTATGAGGATGATAAGGACGATAACAACGATGATAATGACGATATTAACGACGATATTAACGACGATAATAACGACGTTAATAACGACGATAAATAGAAGATAATGACAATAATAACGACGATATTATCGATGATATTTATGACGATAACAACGATGATAATGACGATAATAACGACGACATTAACGACGATGATTATGACAAAATAACGACGATATTAACGACGATAATTATGAGGATAATAAGGACGATAACAACGATGATAATGACGATATTAACGACGATATTAACGACGATAATAACGACGTTAATAACGACGATAAAAAGAAGATAATGACAATAATAACGACGATATTATCGATGATATTTATGACGATAACAACGATGATAATGACGATAATAACGACGACATTAACGACGATGATTATGACAAAATAACGACGACATTAACGACGATGATTATGACAAAATAACGACGATATTAACGACGATAATTATGAGGATAATAAGGACGATAACAACGATGATAATGACGATATTAACTACGATATTAACGACGATAATAACGACGATAACAACGATGATAATGACGAAATAACGACGATAATAACGACGATGATTATGACAAAATAACGACGATATTAACGACGATAATTATGAGGATAATAAGGACGATAACAACGATGATAATGACGATATTAACGACGATATTAACGACGATAATAACGACGATAACAACGATGATAATGACGAAATAACGACGACATTAACGACGATGATTATGACAAAATAACGACGATATTAACGACGATAATTATGAGGATGATAAGGACGATAACAACGATGATAATGACGATAATAACGACGAGATTAGCGACGATGTTTATGACAAAATAACGACGATATTAACGACGATAATTATGAGTATAATAAGGACGATAACAACGATGATAATGACGATAATAACGACGACATTAACGACGATGATTATGACAAAATAACGACGATATTAACGACGATAATTATGAGGATGATAAGGACGATAACAACGATGATAATGACGATAATAACGACGACATTAACGACGATGATTATGACAAAATAACGACGATATTAACGACGATAATTATGAGGATGATAAGGACGATAACAACGATGATAATGACGATATTAACGACGATATTAACGACGATAATAACGACGTTAATAACGACGATAAATAGAAGATAATGACAATAATAACGACGATATTATCGATGATATTTATGACGATAACAACGATGATAATGACGATAATAACGACGACATTAACGACGATGATTATGACAAAATAACGACGATATTAACGACGATAATTATGAGGATAATAAGGACGATAACAACGATGATAATGACGATATTAACGACGATATTAACGACGATAATAACGACGTTAATAACGACGATAAAAAGAAGATAATGACAATAATAACGACGATATTATCGATGATATTTATGACGATAACAACGATGATAATGACGATAATAACGACGACATTAACGACGATGATTATGACAAAATAACGACGACATTAACGACGATGATTATGACAAATTAACGACGATATTAACGACGATAATTATGAGGATAATAAGGACGATAACAACGATGATAATGACGATATTAACGACGATATTAACGACGATAATAACGACGATAACAACGATGATAATGACGAAATAACGACGATAATAACGACGATAATTATGACAAAATAACGACGATATTAACGACGATAATTATGAGGATAATAAGGACGATAACAACGATGATAATGACGATATTAACGACGATATTAACGACGATAATAACGACGATAACAACGATGATAATGACGAAATAACGACGACATTAACGACGATGATTATGACAAAATAACGACGATATTAACGACGATAATTATGAGGATGATAAGGACGATAACAACGATGATAATGACGATAATAACGACGAGATTAGCGACGATGTTTATGACAAAATAACGACGATATTAACGACGATAATTATGAGTATAATAAGGACGATAACAACGATGATAATGACGATAATAACGACGACATTAACGACGATGATTATGACAAAATAACGACGATATTAACGACGATAATTATGAGGATGATAAGGACGATAACAACGATGATAATGACGATATTACCGACGATATTAACGACGATAATAACGACGTTAATAACGACGATAAAAAGAAGATAATGACAATAATAACGACGATATTATCGATGATATTTATGACGATAACAACGTAGATAATGACGATAATAACGACGACATTAACGACGATGATTATGACAAAATAACGACGATATTAACGACGATAATTATGAGGATGATAAGGACGATAACAACGATGATAATGACGATAATAACGACGACATTAACGACGATGATTGTGACAAAATAACGACGATATTAACGACGATAATTATGAGGATAATAAGGACGATAACAACGATGATAATGACGATATTAACGACGATAATAACGACGATAACAACGATGATAATGACGAAATAACGACGATAATAACGACGATAATTATGAGGATAATAACGACGATAACAACGATGACAATGACGATAATAACGACGATATTAACGACGATAATTATGCGGATAATAACGACGATAACAACGATGATAATAACGATAATAACGACGATATTAACGACGATAATTATGAGGATAATAAGGACGATAACAACGATGATAATGACGATATTAACGACGATATTAACGACGATAATAACGACAATATTAACGACGATAATAACGACGATATTAACGACGATAATAAAGAAAATAAAAAGAAGATAATGACAATAATAACGACGATATTATCGATGATATTTATGACGATAACAACGTAGATAATGACGATAATAACGACGACATTAACGACGATGATTATGACAAAATAACGACGATATTAACGACGATAATTATGAGGATGATAAGGACGATAACAACGATGATAATGACGATATTAACGACGATATTAACGCCGATAATAACGACGTTAATAACGACGATAAAAAGAAGATAATGACAATAATAACGACGATATTATCGATGATATTTATGACGATAACAACGATGATAATGACGATAATAACGACGACATTAACGACGATGATTATGACAAAATAACGACGATATTAACGACGATAATTATGAGGATGATAAGGACGATAACAACGATGATAATGACGATATTAACGACGATATTAACGACGATAATAACGACGTTAATAACGACGATAAATAGAAGATAATGACAATAATAACGACGATATTATCGATGATATTTATGACGATAACAACGATGATAATGACGATAATAACGACGACATTAACGACGATGATTATGACAAAATAACGACGATATTAACGACGATAATTATGAGGATAATAAGGACGATAACAACGATGATAATGACGATATTAACGACGATATTAACGACGATAATAACGACGTTAATAACGACGATAAAAAGAAGATAATGACAATAATAACGACGATATTATCGATGATATTTATGACGATAACAACGATGATAATGACGATAATAACGACGACATTAACGACGATGATTATGACAAAATAACGACGACATTAACGACGATGATTATGACAAAATAACGACGATATTAACGACGATAATTATGAGGATAATAAGGACGATAACAACGATGATAATGACGATATTAACGACGATATTAACGACGATAATAACGACGATAACAACGATGATAATGACGAAATAACGACGATAATAACGACGATAATTATGACAAAATAACGACGATATTAACGACGATAATTATGAGATTAATAAGGACGATAACAACGATGATAATGACGATATTAACGACGATATTAACGACGATAATAACGACGATAACAACGATGATAATGACGAAATAACGACGACATTAACGACGATGATTATGACAAAATAACGACGATATTAACGACGATAATTATGAGGATGATAAGGACGATAACAACGATGATAATGACGATAATAACGACGAGATTAGCGACGATGTTTATGACAAAATAACGACGATATTAACGACGATAATTATGAGTATAATAAGGACGATAACAACGATGATAATGACGATAATAACGACGACATTAACGACGATGATTATGACAAAATAACGACGATATTAACGACGATAATTATGAGGATGATAAGGACGATAACAACGATGATAATGACGATAATAACGACGACATTAACGACGATGATTATGACAAAATAACGACGATATTAACGACGATAATTATGAGGATGATAAGGACGATAACAACGATGATAATGACGATATTAACGACGATATTAACGACGATAATAACGACGTTAATAACGACGATAAATAGAAGATAATGACAATAATAACGACGATATTATCGATGATATTTATGACGATAACAACGATGATAATGACGATAATAACGACGACATTAACGACGATGATTATGACAAAATAACGACGATATTAACGACGATAATTATGAGGATAATAAGGACGATAACAACGATGATAATGACGATATTAACGACGATATTAACGACGATAATAACGACGTTAATAACGACGATAAAAAGAAGATAATGACAATAATAACGACGATATTATCGATGATATTTATGACGATAACAACGATGATAATGACGATAATAACGACGACATTAACGACGATGATTATGACAAAATAACGACGACATTAACGACGATGATTATGACAAAATAACGACGATATTAACGACGATAATTATGAGGATAATAAGGACGATAACAACGATGATAATGACGATATTAACGACGATATTAACGACGATAATAACGACGATAACAACGATGATAATGACGAAATAACGACGATAATAACGACGATAATTATGACAAAATAACGACGATATTAACGACGATAATTATGAGGATAATAAGGACGATAACAACGATGATAATGACGATATTAACGACGATATTAACGACGATAATAACGACGATAACAACGATGATAATGACGAAATAACGACGACATTAACGACGATGATTATGACAAAATAACGACGATATTAACGACGATAATTATGAGGATGATAAGGACGATAACAACGATGATAATGACGATAATAACGACGACATTAGCGACGATGTTTATGACAAAATAACGACGATATTAACGACGATAATTATGAGTATAATAAGGACGATAACAACGATGATAATGACGATAATAACGACGACATTAACGACGATGATTATGACAAAATAACGACGATATTAACGACGATAATTATGAGGATGATAAGGACGATAACAACGATGATAATGACGATATTACCGACGATATTAACGACGATAATAACGACGTTAATAACGACGATAAAAAGAAGATAATGACAATAATAACGACTATATTATCGATGATATTTATGACGATAACAACGTAGATAATGACGATAATAACGACGACATTAACGACGATGATTATGACAAAATAACGACGATATTAACGACGATAATTATGAGGATGATAAGGACGATAACAACGATGATAATGACGATAATAACGACGACATTAACAACGATGATTGTGACAAAATAACGACGATATTAACGACGATAATTATGAGGATAATAAGGACGATAACAACGATGATAATGACGATATTAACGACGATAATAACGACGATAACAACGATGATAATGACGAAATAACGACGATAATAACGACGATAATTATTAGGATAATAACGACGATAACAACGATGACAATGACGATAATAACGACGATATTAACGACGATAATTATGCGGATAATAACGACGATAACAACGATGATAATAACGATAATAACGACGATATTAACGACGATAATTATGAGGATAATAAGGACGATAACAACGATGATAATGACGATATTAACGACGATATTAACGACGATAATAACGACGATATTAACGACGAAAATAACGACGATATTAACGACGATAATAAAGAAAATAAAAAGAAGATAATGACAATAATAACGACGATATTATCGATGATATTTATACTGATAACAACGTAGATAATGACGATAATAACGACGACATTAACGACGATGATTATGACAAAATAACGACGATATTAACGACGATAATTATGAGGATGATAAGGACGATAACAACGATGATAATGACGATATTAACGACGATATTAACGCCGATAATAACGACGTTAATAACGACGATAAAAAGAAGATAATGACAATAATAACGACGATATTATCGATGATATTTATGACGATAACAACGATGATAATAACGATAATAACGACGACATTAACGACGATGATTATGACAAAATAACGACGATATTAACGACGATAATTATGAGGATGATAAGGACGATAACAACGATGATAATGACGAAATAACGACGATAATTATGAGGATAATAACGACGATAACAACGATTATAATGACGATATTAACGGCGATATTAAAGATAATATTTATGACGATAACAACGTAGATAATGACGATAATAACGACGACATTAACGACGATGATTATGACAAAATAACGACGATATTAACGACGATAATTATGAGGATAACAAGGACGATAACAACGATTATAATGACGATATTAACGACGATATTAACGACGATAATAACGACGTTAATAACGACGATAAAAAGAAGATAATGACAATAATAACGACGATATTATCGATGATATTTATGACGATAACAACGATGATAATGACGATAATAACGACGACATTAACGACGATGATTATGACAAAATAACGACGACATTAACGACGATGATTATGACAAAATAACGACGATATTAACGACGATAATTATGAGGATGATAAGGACGATAACAACGATGATAATGACGATAATAACGACGACATTAGCGACGATGTTTATGACAAAATAACGACGATATTAACGACGATAATTATGAGTATAATAAGGACGATAACAACGATGATAATGACGATAATAACGACGACATTAACGACGATGATTATGACAAAATAACGACGATATTAACGACGATAATTATGAGGATGATAAGGACGATAACAACGATGATAATGACGATATTAACGACGATATTAACGACGATAATAACGACATTAATAACGACGATAAAAAGAAGATAATGACAATAATAACGACGATATTATCGATGATATTTATGACGATAACAACGTAGATAATGACGATAATAACGACGACATTAACGACGATGATTATGACAAAATAACGACGATATTAACGACGATAATTATGAGGATGATAAGGACGATAACAACGATGATAATGACGATAATAACGACGACATTAACAACGATGATTGTGACAAAATAACGACGATATTAACGACGATAATTATGAGGATAATAAGGACGATAACAACGATGATAATGACGATATTAACGACGATAATAACGACGATAACAACGATGATAATGACGAAATAACGACGATAATAACGACGATAATTATGAGGATAATAACGACGATAACAACGATGACAATGACGATAATAACGACGATATTAACGACGATAATTATGCGGATAATAACGACGATAACAACGATGATAATAACGATAATAACGACGATATTAACGACGATAATTATGAGGATAATAAGGACGATAACAACGATGATAATGACGATATTAACGACGATATTAACGACGATAATAACGACGATATTAACGACGAAAATAACGACGATATTAACGACGATAATAAAGAAAATAAAAAGAAGATAATGACAATAATAACGACGATATTATCGATGATATTTATGACGATAACAACGTAGATAATGACGATAATAACGACGACATTAACGACGATGATTATGACAAAATAACGACGATATTAACGACGATAATTATGAGGATGATAAGGACGATAACAACGATGATAATGACGATATTAACGACGATATTAACGCCGATAATAACGACGTTAATAACGACGATAAAAAGAAGATAATGACAATAATAACGACGATATTATCGATGATATTTATGACGATAACAACGATGATAATGACGATAATAACGACGACATTAACGACGATGATTATGACAAAATAACGACGATATTAACGACGATAATTATGAGGATGATAAGGACGATAACAACGATGATAATGACGATATTAACGACGATAATAACGACGATAACAACGATGATAATGACGAAATAACGACGATAATAACGACGATAATTATGAGGATAATAACGACGATAACAACGATGACAATGACGATAATAACGACGATATTAACGACGATAATTATGCGGATAATAACGACGATAACAACGATGATAATAACGATAATAACGACGATATTAACGACGATAATTATGAGGATAATAAGGACGATAACAACGATGATAATGACGATATTAACGACGATATTAACGACGATAATAACGACGATATTAACGACGAAAATAACGACGATATTAACGACGATAATAAAGAAAATAAAAAGAAGATAATGACAATAATAACGACGATATTATCGATGATATTTATGACGATAACAACGTAGATAATGACGATAATAACGACGACATTAACGACGATGATTATGACAAAATAACGACGATATTAACGACGATAATTATGAGGATGATAAGGACGATAACAACGATGATAATGACGATATTAACGACGATATTAACGCCGATAATAACGACGTTAATAACGACGATAAAAAGAAGATAATGACAATAATAACGACGATATTATCGATGATATTTATGACGATAACAACGATGATAATGACGATAATAACGACGACATTAACGACGATGATTATGACAAAATAACGACGATATTAACGACGATAATTATGAGGATGATAAGGACGATAACAACGATGATAATGACGAAATAACGACGATAATAACGACGATAATTATGAGGATAATAACGACGATAACAACGATTATAATGACGATATTAACGACGATATTAAAGATAATATTTATGACGATAACAACGTAGATAATGACGATAATAACGACGACATTAACGACGATGATTATGACAAAATAACGACGATATTAACGACGATAATTATGAGGATAACAAGGACGATAACAACGATTATAATGACGATATTAACGACGATATTAACGACGATAATAACGACGTTAATAACGACGATAAAAAGAAGATAATGACAATAATAACGACGATATTATCGATGATATTTATGACGATAACAACGATGATAATGATGATAATAACGACGACATTAACGACGATGATTATGACAAAATAACGACGATATTAACGACGATAATTATGAGGATGATAAGGACGATAACAACGATGATAATGACGATATTAACGACGATATTAACGACGATAATAACGACGTTAATAACGACGATAAATAGAAGATAATGACAATAATAACGACGATATTATCGATGATATTTATGACGATAACAACGATGATAATGACGATAATAACGACGACATTAACGACGATGATTATGACAAAATAACGACGACATTAACGACGATGATTATGACAAAATAACGACGATATTAACGACGATAATTATGAGGATAATAAGGACGATAACAACGATGATAATGACGATATTAACGACGATATTAACGACGATAATAACGACGATAACAACGATGATAATGACGAAATAACGACGATAATAACGACGATAATTATGACAAAATAACGACGATATTAACGACGATAATTATGAGGATAATAAGGACGATAACAACGATGATAATGACGATATTAACGACGATATTAACGACGATAATAACGACGATAACAACGATGATAATGACGAAATAACGACGACATTAACGACGATGATTATGACAAAATAACGACGATATTAACGACGATAATTATGAGGATGATAAGGACGATAACAACGATGATAATGACGATAATAACGACGAGATTAGTGACGATGTTTATGACAAAATAACGACGATATTAACGACGATAATTATGAGTATAATAAGGACGATAACAACGATGATAATGACGATAATAACGACGACATTAACGACGATGATTATGACAAAATAACGACGATATTAACGACGATAATTATGAGGATGATAAGGACGATAACAACGATGATAATGACGATATTAACGACGATATTAACGACGATAATAACGACGTTAATAACGACGATAAAAAGAAGATAATGACAATAATAACGACGATATTATCGATGATATTTATGACGATAACAACGTAGATAATGACGATAATAACGACGACATTAACGACGATGATTATGACAAAATAACGACGATATTAACGACGATAATTATGAGGATGATAAGGACGATAACAACGATGATAATGACGATAATAACGACGACATTAACAACGATGATTGTGACAAAATAACGACGATATTAACGACGATAATTATGAGGATAATAAGGACGATAACAACGATGATAATGACGATATTAACGACGATAATAACGACGATAACAACGATGATAATGACGAAATAACGACGATAATAACGACGATAATTATGAGGATAATAACGATGATAACAACGATGACAATGACGATAATAACGACGATATTAACGACGATAATTATGCGGATAATAACGACGATAACAACGATGATAATAACGATAATAACGACGATATTAACGACGATAATTATGAGGATAATAAGGACGATAACAACGATGATAATGACGATATTAACGACGATATTAACGACGATAATAACGACGATATTAACGACGAAAATAACGACGATATTAACGACGATAATAAAGAAAATAAAAAGAAGATAATGACAATAATAACGACGATATTATCGATGATATTTATGACGATAACAACGTAGATAATGACGATAATAACGACGACATTAACGACGATGATTATGACAAAATAACGACGATATTAACGACGATAATTATGAGGATGATAAGGACGATAACAACGATGATAATGACGATATTAACGACGATATTAACGCCGATAATAACGACGTTAATAACGACGATAAAAAGAAGATAATGACAATAATAACGACGATATTATCGATGATATTTATGACGATAACAACGATGATAATGACGATAATAACGACGACATTAACGACGATGATTATGACAAAATAACGACGATATTAACGACGATAATTATGAGGATGATAAGGACGATAACAACGATGATAATAACGAAATAACGACGATAATAACGACGATAATTATGAGGATAATAACGACGATAACAACGATTATAATGACAATATTAACGACGATATTAAAGATAATATTTATGACGATAACACCGTAGATAATGACGATAATAACGACGACATTAACGACGATGATTATGACAAAATAACGACGATATTAACGACGATAATTATGAGGATAACAAGGACGATAACAACGATTATAATGACGATACTAACGACGATATTAACGACGATAATAACGACGTTAATAACGACGATAAAAAGAAGATAATGACAATAATAACGACGATATTATCGATGATATTTATGACGATAACAACGATGATAATGACGATAATAACGACGATATTAACGACGATAATTATGAGGATAATAAGGACGATAACAACGATGATAATGACGATATTAACGACGATATTAACGACGATAATAACGACGATATTAACGACGAAAATAACGACGATATTAACGACGATAATAAAGAAAATAAAAAGAAGATAATGACAATAATAACGACGATATTATCGATGATATTTATGACGATAACAACGTAGATAATGACGATAATAACGACGACATTAACGACGATGATTATGACAAAATAACGACGATATTAACGACGATAATTATGAGGATGATAAGGACGATAACAACGATGATAATGACGATAATAACGACGAGATTAGCGACGATGTTTATGACAAAATAACGACGATATTAACGACGATAATTATGAGTATAATAAGGACGATAACAACGATGATAATGACGATAATAACGACGACATTAACGACGATGATTATGACAAAATAACGACGATATTAACGACGATAATTATGAGGATGATAAGGACGATAACAACGATGATAATGACGATATTAACGACGATATTAACGACGATAATAACGACATTAATAACGACGATAAAAAGAAGATAATGACAATAATAACGACGATATTATCGATGATATTTATGACTATAACAACGTAGATAATGACGATAATAACGACGACATTAACGACGATGATTATGACAAAATAACGACGATATTAACGACGATAATTATGAGGATGATAAGGACGATAACAACGATGATAATGACGATAATAACGACGACATTAACAACGATGATTGTGACAAAATAACGACGATATTAACGACGATAATTATGAGGATAATAAGGACGATAACAACGATGATAATGACGATATTAACGACGATAATAACGACGATAACAACGATGATAATGACGAAATAACGACGATAATAACGACGATAATTATGAGGATAATAACGACGATAACAACGATGACAATGACGATAATAACGACGATATTAACGACGATAACAACGATGATAATAACGATAATAACGACGATATTAACGACGATAATTATGAGGATAATAAGGACAATAACAACGATGATAATGACGATATTAACGACGATATTAACGACGATAATAACGACAATATTAACGACGATAATAACGACGATATTAACGACGATAATAAAGAAAATAAAAAGAAGATAATGACAATAATAACGACGATATTATCGATGATATTTATGACGATAACAACGTAGATAATGACGATAATAACGACGACATTAACGACGATGATTATGACAAAATAACGACGATATTAACGACGATAATTATGAGGATGATAAGGACGATAACAACGATGATAATGACGATATTAACGACGATATTAACGCCGATAATAACGACGTTAATAACGACGATAAAAAGAAGATAATGACAATAATAACGACGATATTATCGATGATATTTATGACGATAACAACGATGATAATGACGATAATAACGACGACATTAACGACGATGATTATGACAAAATAACGACGATATTAACGACGATAATTATGAGGATGATAAGGACGATAACAACGATAATAATGACGATATTAACGACGATATTAACGACGATAATAACGACGTTAATAACGACGATAAATAGAAGATAATGACAATAATAACGACGATATTATCGATGATATTTATGACGATAACAACGATGATAATGACGATAATAACGACGACATTAACGACGATGATTATGACAAAATAACGACGATATTAACGACGATAATTATGAGGATAATAAGGACGATAACAACGATGATAATGACGATATTAACGACGATATTAACGACGATAATAACGACGTTAATAACGACGATAAAAAGAAGATAATGACAATAATAACGACGATATTATCGATGATATTTATGACGATAACAACGATGATAATGACGATAATAACGACGACATTAACGACGATGATTATGACAAAATAACGACGACATTAACGACGATGATTATGACAAAATAACGACGATATTAACGACGATAATTATGAGGATAATAAGGACGATAACAACGATGATAATGACGATATTAACGACGATATTAACGACGATAATAACGACGATAACAACGATGATAATGACGAAATAACGACGATAATAACGACGATAATTATGACAAAATAACGACGATATTAACGACGATAATTATGAGGATAATAAGGACGATAACAACGATGATAATGACGATATTAACGACGATATTAACGACGATGATTGTGACAAAATAACGACGATATTAACGACGATAATTATGAGGATAATAAGGACGATAACAACGATGATAATGACGATAATAACGACGACATTAACGACGATGATTATGACAAAATAACGACGATATTAACGACGATAATTATGAGGATGATAAGGACGATAACAACGATGATAATGACGATATTAACGACGATATTAACGACGATAATAACGACGTTAATAACGACGATAAAAAGAAGATAATGACAATAATAACGACGATATTATCGATGATATTTATGACGATAACAACGTAGATAATGACGATAATAACGACGACATTAACGACGATGATTATGACAAAATAACGACGATATTAACGACGATAATTATGAGGATGATAAGGACGATAACAACGATGATAATGACGATAATAACGACGACATTAACAACGATGATTGTGACAAAATAACGACGATATTAACGACGATAATTATGAGGATAATAAGGACGATAACAACGATGATAATGACGATATTAACGACGATAATAACGACGATAACAACGATGATAATGACGAAATAACGACGATAATAACGACGATAATTATGAGGATAATAACGACGATAACAACGATGACAATGACGATAATAACGACGATATTAACGACGATAATTATGCGGATAATAACGACGATAACAACGATGATAATAACGATAATAACGACGATATTAACGACGATAATTATGAGGACAATAAGGACGATAACAACGATGATAATGACGATATTAACGACGATATTAACGACGATAATAACGACGATATTAACGACGAAAATAACGACGATATTAACGACGATAATAAAGAAAATAAAAAGAAGATAATGACAATAATAACGACGATATTATCGATGATATTTATGACGATAACAACGTAGATAATGACGATAATAACGACGACATTAACGACGATGATTATGACAAAATAACGACGATATTAACGACGATAATTATGAGGATGATAAGGACGATAACAACGATGATAATGACGATATTAACGACGATATTAACGCCGATAATAACGACGTTAATAACGACGATAAAAAGAAGATAATGACAATAATAACGACGATATTATCGATGATATTTATGACGATAACAACGATGATAATGACGATAATAACGACGACATTAACGACGATGATTATGACAAAATAACGACGATATTAACGACGATAATTATGAGGATGATAAGGACGATAACAACGATGATAATGACGAAATAACGACGATAAAAACGACGATAATTATGAGGATAATAACGACGATAACAACGATTATAATGACGATATTAACGACGATATTAAAGATAATATTTATGACGATAACAACGTAGATAATGACGATAATAACGACGACATTAACGACGATGATTATGACAAAATAACGACGATATTAACGACGATAATTATGAGGATAACAAGGACGATAACAACGATTATAATGACGATATTAACGACGATATTAACGACGATAATAACGACGTTAATAACGACGATAAAAAGAAGATAATGACAATAATAACGACGATATTATCGATGATATTTATGACGATAACAACGATGATAATGACGATAATAACGACGACATTAACGACGATGATTATGACAAAATAACGACGATATTAACGACGATAATTATGAGGATGATAAGGACGATAACAACGATGATAATGACGATATTAACGACGATATTAACGACGATAATAACGACGTTAATAACGACGATAAATAGAAGATAATGACAATAATAACGACGATATTATCGATGATATTTATGACGATAACAACGATGATAATGACGATAATAACGACAACATTAACGACGATGATTATGACAAAATAACGACGATATTAACGACGATAATTATGAGGATAATAAGGACGATAACAACGATGATAATGACGATATTAACGACGATATTAACGACGATAATAACGACGTTAATAACGACGATAAAAAGAAGATAATGACAATAATAACGACGATATTATCGATGATATTTATGACGATAACAACGATGATAATGACGATAATAACGACGACATTAACGACGATGATTATGACAAAATAACGACGACATTAACGACGATGATTATGACAAAATAACGACGATATTAACGACGATAATTATGAGGATAATAAGGACGATAACAACGATGATAATGACGATATTAACGACGATATTAACGACGATAATAACGACGATAACAACGATGATAATGACGAAATAACGACGATAATAACGACGATAATTATGACAAAATAACGACGATATTAACGACGATAATTATGAGGATAATAAGGACGATAACAACGATGATAATGACGATATTAACGACGATATTAACGACGATAATAACGACGATAACAACGATGATAATGACGAAATAACGACGACATTAACGACGATGATTATGACAAAATAACGACGATATTAACGACGATAATTATGAGGATGATAAGGACGATAACAACGATGATAATGACGATAATAACGACGAGATTAGCGACGATGTTTATGACAAAATAACGACGATATTAACGACGATAATTATGAGTATAATAAGGACGATAACAACGATGATAATGACGATAATAACGACGACATTAACGACGATGATTATGACAAAATAACGACGATATTAACGACGATAATTATGAGGATGATAAGGACGATAACAACGATGATAATGACGATATTAACGACGATATTAACGACGATAATAACGACGTTAATAACGACGATAAAAAGAAGATAATGACAATAATAACGACGATATTATCGATGATATTTATGACGATAACAACGTAGATAATGACGATAATAACGACGACATTAACGACGATGATTATGACAAAATAACGACGATATTAACGACGATAATTATGAGGATGATAAGGACGATAACAACGATGATAATGACGATAATAACGACGACATTAACAACGATGATTGTGACAAAATAACGACGATATTAACGACGATAATTATGAGGATAATAAGGACGATAACAACGATGATAATGACGATATTAACGACGATAATAACGACGATAACAACGATGATAATGACGAAATAACGACGATAATAACGACGATAATTATGAGGATAATAACGACGATAACAACGATGACAATGACGATAATAACGACGATATTAACGACGATAATTATGCGGATAATAACGACGATAACAACGATGATAATAACGATAATAACGACGATATTAACGACGATAATTATGAGGATTATAAGGACGATAACAACGATGATAATGACGATATTAACGACGATATTAACGACGATAATAACGACGATATTAACGACGAAAATAACGACGATATTAACGACGATAATAAAGAAAATAAAAAGAAGATAATGACAATCATAACGACGATATTATCGATGATATTTATGACGATAACAACGTAGATAATGACGATAATAACGACGACATTAACGACGATGATTATGACAAAATAACGACGATATTAACGACGATAATTATGAGGATGATAAGGACGATAACAACGATGATAATGACGATATTAACGACGATATTAACGCCGATAATAACGACGTTAATAACGACGATAAAAAGAAGATAATGACAATAATAACGACGATATTATCGATGATATTTATGACGATAACAACGATGATAATGACGATAATAACGACGACATTAACGACGATGATTATGACAAAATAACGACGATATTAACGACGATAATTATGAGGATGATAAGGACGATAACAACGATGATAATGACGAAATAACGACGATAATAACGACGATAATTATGAGGATAATAACGACGATAACAACGATTATAATGACAATATTAACGACGATATTAAAGATAATATTTATGACGATAACAACGTAGATAATGACGATAATAACGACGACATTAACGACGATGATTATGACAAAATAACGACGATATTAACGACGATAATTATGAGGATAACAAGGACGATAACAACGATTATAATGACGATATTAACGACGATATTAACGACGATAATAACGACGTTAATAACGACGATAAAAAGAAGATAATGACAATAATAACGACGATATTATCGATGATATTTATGACGATAACAACGATGATAATGACGATAATAACGACGACATTAACGACGATGATTATGACAAAATAACGACGATATTAACGACGATAATTATGAGGATAATAAGGACGATAACAACGATGATAATGACGATATTAACGACGATAATAACGACGTTAATAACGACGATAAAAAGAAGATAATGACAATAATAACGACGATATTATCGATGATATTTATGACGATAACAACGATGATAATGACGATAATAACGACGACATTAACGACGATGATTATGACAAAATAACGACGACATTAACGACGATGATTATGACAAAATAACGACGATATTAACGACGATAATTATGAGGATGATAAGGACGATAACAACGATGATAATGACGATAATAACGACGAGATTAGCGACGATGTTTATGACAAAATAACGACGTTATTAACGACGATAATTATGAGTATAATAAGGACGATAACAACGATGATAATGACGATAATAACGACGACATTAACGACGATGATTATGACAAAATAACGACGATATTAACGACGATAATTATGAGGATGATAAGGACGATAACAACGATGATAATGACGATATTAACGACGATATTAACGACGATAATAACGACATTAATAACGACGATAAAAAGAAGATAATGACAATAATAACGACGATATTATCGATGATATTTATGACGATAACAACGTAGATAATGACGATAATAACGACGACATTAACGACGATGATTATGACAAAATAACGACGATATTAACGACGATAATTATGAGGATGATAAGGACGATAACAACGATGATAATGACGATAATAACGACGACATTAACAACGATGATTGTAACAAAATAACGACGATATTAACGACGATAATTATGAGGATAATAAGGACGATAACAACGATGATAATGACGATATTAACGACGAAAATAACGACGATAACAACGATGATAATGACGAAATAACGACGATAATAACGACGATAATTATGAGGATAATAACGACGATAACAACGATGACAATGACGATAATAACGACGATATTAACGACGATAATTATGCGGATAATAACGACGATAACAACGATGATAATAACGATAATAACGACGATATTAACGACGATAATTATGAGGATAATAAGGACGATAACAACGATGATAATGACGATATTAACGACGATATTAACGACGATAATAACGACGATATTAACGACGAAAATAACGACGATATTAACGACGATAATAAAGAAAATAAAAAGAAGATAATGACAATAATAACGACGATATTATCGATGATATTTATGACGATAACAACGTAGATAATGACGATAATAACGACGACATTAACGACGATGATTATGACAAAATAACGACGATATTAACGACGATAATTATGAGGATGATAAGGACGATAACAACGATGATAATGACGATAATAACGACGACATTAACAACGATGATTATGACAAAATAACGACGATATTAACGACGATAATTATGAGGATAATAAGGACGATAACAACGATGATAATGACGATATTAACGACGATATTAACGACGATAATAACGACGTTAATAACGACGATAAAAAGAAGATAATGACAATAATAACGACGATATTATCGATGATATTTATGACGATAACAACGATGATAATGACGAAAATAACGACGACATTAACGACGATGATTATGACAAAATAACGACGACATTAACGACGATGATTATGACAAAATAACGACGATAATTATGAGGATAATAAGGACGATAACAACGATGATAATGACGATATTAACGACGATATTAACGACGATAATAACGACGATAACAACGATGATAATGAGGAAATAACGACGATAATAACGACGATAATTATGACAAAATAACGACGATATTAACGACGATAATTATGAGGATAATAAGGACGATAACAACGATGATAATGACGATATTAACGACGATATTAACGACGATAATAACGACGATAACAACGATGATAATGACGAAATAACGACGATAATAACGACGATAATTATGAGGATAATAACGACGATAACAACGATTATAATGACGATATTAACGACGACATTAGCGACGATGTTTATGACAAAATAACGACGATATTAACGACGATAACTATGAGGATAATAAGGACGATAACAACGATTATAATGACGATATTAACGACGATATTAACAACGATAATAACGACGTTAATAACGACGATAAAAAGAAGATAATGACAATAATAACGACGATATTATCGATGATATTTATGACGATAACAACGTAGATAATGACGATAATAACGACGACATTAACGACGATGATTATGACAAAAAAACGACGATATTAACGACGATAATTATGAGGATGATAAGGACGATAACAACGATGATAATGACGATAATAACGACGACATTAACAACGATGATTGTGACAAAATAACGACGATATTAACAACGATAATTATGAGGATGATAAGGACGATAACAACGATGATAATGACGATATTAACGACGATATTAACGACGATAATAACGACGTTAATAACGACGATAAAAAGAAGATAATGACAATAATAACGACGATATTAAAGATAAAATTTATGACGATAACAACGTAGATAATGACGATAATAACGACGACATTAACGACGATGATTATGACAAAATAACGACGATATTAACGACGATAATTATGAGGATGATAAGGACGATAACAACGATGATAATGACGATATTAACGACGATATTAACGACGATAATAACGACGTTAATAACGACGATAAAAAGAAGATAATGACAATAATAACGACGATATTAACGACGATAATAAAGACAATAAAAAGAAGATAATGACAATAATAACGACGATATTATCGATGATATTTATGACGATAACAACGATAATAATGACGATAATAACGACGACATTAACGACGATGATTATGACAAAATAACGACGATATTAACGACGATAATTATGAGGATGATAAGGACGATAACAACGATGATAATGACGATATTAACGACGATATTAACGACGATAATAACGACGTTAATAACGACGATAAAAAGAAGATAATGACAATAATAACGACGATATTATCGATGATATTTATGACGATAACAACTATGATAATGACGATAATAACGACGACATTAACGACGATGATTATGACAAAATAACGACGATATTAACGACGATAATTATGAGGATAATAAGGACGATAACAACGATGATAATGACGATATTAACGACGATATTAACGACGATAATAACGACGATAACAACGATGATAATGACGAAATAACGACGATATTAACGACGATAATTATGAGGATAATAAGGACGATAACAACGATGATAATGACGATATTAACGACGATATTAACGACGATAATAACGACGATATTAACGACGATAATAACGACGATATTAACGACGATAATAACGACGATATTAACGACGATAATAAAGACAATAAAAAGAAGATAATGACAATAATAACGACGATATTATCGATGATATTTATGACGATAACAACGTAGATAATGACGATATTAACGACGACATTAGCGACGATGTTTATGACAAAATAATGACGATATTAACGACGATAATTATGAGGATGATAAGGACGATAACAACGATGATAATGACGATAATAACGACGACATTAGCGACGATGTTTATGACAAAATAACGACGATATTAACGACGATAATTATGAGTATGATAAGGACGATAACAACGATTATAATGACGATATTAACGACGATAATAACGACGATAAAAAGAAGATAATGACAATAATAACGACGATATTATCGATGATATTTTGACGATAACAATGTAGATAATGACGATAATAACGACGACATTAACGACGATAATAACGACGTTAAAAACGACGATAAAAAGAAGATAATGACAATAATAACGACGATATTATCGATGATATTTATGACGATAACAACGTAGATAATGACGATAATAACGACGACATTAACGACGATGATTATGACAAAATAACGACGATATTAACGACGATAATTATGAGGATGATAAGGACGATAACAACGATGATAATGACGATATTAACGACGATATTAACGACGATAATAACGACGTTAATAACGACGATAAAAAGAAGATAATGACAATAATAACGACGATATTAAAGATAAAATTTATGACGATAACAACGTAGATAATGACGATAATAACGACGACATTAACGACGATGATTATGACAAAATAACGACGATATTAACGACGATAATTATGAGGATGATAAGGACGATAACAACGATGATAATGACGATATTAACGACGATATTAACGACGATAATAACGACGTTAATAACGACGATAAAAAGAAGATAATGACAATAATAACGACGATATTAACGACGATAATAAAGACAATAAAAAGAAGATAATGACAATAATAACGACGATATTATCGATGATATTTATGACGATAACAACGATAATAATGACGATAATAACGACGACATTAACGACGATGATTATGACAAAATAACGACGATATTAACGACGATAATTATGAGGATGATAAGGACGATAACAACGATGATAATGACGATATTAACGACGATATTAACGACGATAATAACGACGTTAATAACGACGATAAAAAGAAGATAATGACAATAATAACGACGATATTAACGACGATAATAAAGACAATAAAAAGAAGATAATGACAATAATAACGACGATATTATCGATGATATTTATGACGATAACAACGATAATAATGACGATAATAACGACGACATTAACGACGATGATTATGACAAAATAACGACGATATTAACGACGATAATTATGAGGATGATAAGGACGATAACAACGATGATAATGACGATATTAACGACGATATTAACGACGATAATAACGACGTTAATAACGACGATAATTATGAGGATAATAAGGACGATAACAACGATGATAATGACGATATTAACGACGATATTAACGACGATAATAACGACGATATTAACGACGATAATAAAGACAATAAAAAGAAGATAATGACAGTAATAACGACGATATTAACGATAATATTTATGACGATAACAACGTAGATAATGACGATAATAACGACGACATTAACGACGATGATTATGACAAAATAACGACGATATTAACGACGATAATTATGAGGATGATAAGGACGATAACAACGATGATAATGACGATAATAACGACGACATTAACAACGATGATTGTGACAAAATAACGACGATATTAACGACGATAATTATGAGGATAATAAGGACGATAACAACGATGATAATGACGATATTAACGACGATATTAACGACGATAATAACGACGTTAATAACGACGATAAAAAGAAGATAATGACAATAATAACGACGATATTATCGATGATATTTATGACGATAACAACGATGATAATGACGATAATAACGACGACATTAACGACGATGATTATGACAAAATAACGACGATATTAACGACGATAATTATGAGGATAATAAGGACGATAACAACGATGATAATGACGATATTAACGACGATATTAACGACGATAATAACGACGATAACAACGATGATAATGACGAAATAACGACGATATTAACGACGATAATTATGAGGATAATAAGGACGATAACAACGATGATAATGACGATATTAACGACGATATTAACGACGATTATAACGACGATATTAACGACGATAATAACGACGATATTAACGACGATAATAAAGACAATAAAAAGAAGATAATGACAATAATAACGACGATATTATCGATGATATTTATGACGATAACAACGTAGATAATGACGATATTAACGACGACATTAGCGACGATGTTTATGACAAAATAACGACGATATTAACGACGATAATTATGAGAATGATAAGGACGATAACAACGATGATAATGACGATATTAACGACGATATTAACGACGATAATAACGACGTTAATAACGACGATAAAAAGAAGATAATGACAATAATAACGACGATATTATCGATGATATTTATGACGATAACAACGATGACAATGACGATAATAACGACGACATTAACGACGATGATTATGACAAAATAACGATGATATTAACGACGATAATTATGAGGATGATAAGGACGATAACAACGATGATAATGACGAAATAACGACGATATTAACGCCGATAATAACGACGTTAATAACGACGATAAAAAGAAGATAATTACAATAATAACGACGATATTATCGATGATATTTATGACGATAACAACGATGATAATGACGATAATAACGACGACATTAACGACGATGATTATGACAAAATAACGACGATATTAACGACGATAATTATGAGGATGATAAGGACGATAACAACGATGATAATGACGAAATAACCACGATAATAACGACGATAATTATGAGGATAATAACGACGATAACAACGATTATAATGACGATATTAACGACGATATTAAAGATAATATTTATGACGATAACAACGTAGATAATGACGATAATAACGACGACATAACGACGATGATTATGACAAAATAACGACGATATTAACGACGATAATTATGAGGATAACAAGGACGATAACAACGATTATAATGACGATATTAACGACGATATTAACGACGATAATAACGACGTTAATAACGACGATAAAAAGAAGATAATGACAATAATAACGACGATATTATCGATGATATTTATGACGATAACAACGATGATAATGACGATAATAACGACGACATTAACGACGATGATTATGACAAAATAACGACGATATTAACGACGATAATTATGAGGATAATAAGGACGATAACAACGATGATAATGACGATATTAACGACGATATTAACGACGATAATAACGACGTTAATAACGACGATAAAAAGAAGATAATGACAATAATAACGACGATATTATCGATGATATTTATGACGATAACAACGATGATAATGACGATAATAACGACGACATTAACGACGATGATTATGACAAAATAACGACGACATTAACGACGATGATTATGACGATAATAACGACGACATTAACGACGACGATTATGAGGATAATAAGGACGATAACAACGATGATAATGACGATATTAACGACGATATTAACGACGATAATAACGACGATAACAACGATGATAATGACGAAATAACGACGATAATAACGACGATAATTATGACAAAATAACGACGATATTAACGACGATAATTATGAGGATAATAAGGACGATAACAACGATGATAATGACGATATTAACGACGATATTAACGACGATAATAACGACAATAACAACGATGATAATGACGAAATAACGACGATAATAACGACGATAATTATGAGGATAATAACGACGATAACAACGATTATAATGACGATATTAACGACGACATTAGCGACGATGTTTATGACAAAATAACGACGATATTAACGACGATAACTATGAGGATAATAAGGACGATAACAACGATTATAATGACGATATTAACGACGATATTAACGACGATAATAACGACGTTAATAACGACGATAAAAAGAAGATAATGACAATAATAACGACGATATTATCGATGATATTTATGACGATAACAACGTAGATAATGACGATAATAACGACGACATTAACGACGATGATTATGACAAAAAAACGACGATATTAACGACGATAATTATGAGGATGATAAGGACGATAACAACGATGATAATGACGATAATAACGACGACATTAACAACGATGATTGTGACAAAATAACGACGATATTAACGACGATAATTATGAGGATGATAAGGACGATAACAACGATGATAATGACGATATTAACGACGATATTAACGACGATAATATCGACGTTAATAACGACGATAAAAAGAAGATAATGACAATAATAACGACGATATTATAGATGATATTTATGACGATAACAACGTAGTTAATGACGATAATAACGACGACATTAACGACGATGATTATGACAAAATAAGGACGATATCAACGACGATAATTATGAGGATAATAAGGACGATAACAACGATGATAATGACGATAATAACGACGACATTAACGACGATGATTATGACAAAATAACGACGATATTAACGACGATAATTATGAGGATGATAAGGACGATAACAACGATGATAATGACGATAATAACGACGACATTAACGACGATGATTATGACAAAATAACGACGATATTAACGACGATAATTATGAGGATGATAAGGACGATAACAACGATGATAATGACGATATTAACGACGATATTAACGACGATAATAACGACGTTAATAACGACGATAAAAAGAAGATAATGACAATAATAACGACGATATTAACGACGATAATAAAGACAATAAAAAGAAGATAATGACAATAATAACGACGATATTAAAGATAAAATTTATGACGATAACAACGTAGATAATGACGATAATAACGACGACATTAACGACGATGATTATGACAAAATAACGACGATATTAACGACGATAATTATGAGGATGATAAGGACGATAACAACGATGATAATGACGATATTAACGACGATATTAACGACGATAATAACGACGTTAATAACGACGATAAAAAGAAGATAATGACAATAATAACGACGATATTAACGACGATAATAACGACGATAAAAAGAAGATAATGACAATAATAACGACGATATTATCGATGATATTTTGACGATAACAATGTAGATAATGACGATAATAACGACGACATTAACGACGATAATAACGACGTTAAAAACGACGATAAAAAGAAGATAATGACAATAATAACGACGATATTATCGATGATATTTATGACGATAACAACGTAGATAATGACGATAATAACGACGACATTAACGACGATGATTATGACAAAATAACGACGATATTAACGACGATAATTATGAGGATGATAAGGACGATAACAACGATGATAATGACGATATTAACGACGATATTAACGACGATAATAACGACGTTAATAACGACGATAAAAAGAAGATAATGACAATAATAACGACGATATTAAAGATAAAATTTATGACGATAACAACGTAGATAATGACGATAATAACGTCGACATTAACGACGATGATTATGACAAAATAACGACGATATTAACGACGATAATTATGAGGATGATAAGGACGATAACAACGATGATAATGACGATATTAACGACGATATTAACGACGATAATAACGACGTTAATAACGACGATAAAAAGAAGATAATGACAATAATAACGACGATATTAACGACGATAATAAAGACAATAAAAAGAAGATAATGACAATAATAACGACGATATTAAAGATAAAATTTATGACGATAACAACGTAGATAATGACGATAATAACGACGACATTAACGACGATGATTATGACAAAATAACGACGATATTAACGACGATAATTATGAGGATGATAAGGACGATAACAACGATGATAATGACGATAATAACGACGACATTAACAACGATGATTGTGACAAAATAACGACGATATTAACGACGATAATTATGAGGATAACAAGGACGATAACAACGATTATAATGACGATATTAACGACGATATTAACGACGATAATAACGACGTTAATAACGACGATAAAAAGAAGATAATGACAATAATAACGACGATATTATCGATGATATTTATGACGATAACAACGATGATAATGACGATAATAACGACGACATTAACGACGATGATTATGACAAAATAACGACGATATTAACGACGATAATTATGAGGATAATAAGGACGATAACAACGATGATAATGACGATATTAACGACGATATTAACGACGATAATAACGACGTTAATAACGACGATAAAAAGAAGATAATGACAATAATAACGACGATATTATCGATGATATTTATGACGATAACAACGATGATAATGACGATAATAACGACGACATTAACGACGATGATTATGACAAAATAACGACGACATTAACGACGATGATTATGACGATAATAACGACGACATTAACGACGACGATTATGAGGATAATAAGGACGATAACAACGATGATAATGACGATATTAACGACGATATTAACGACGATAATAACGACGATAACAACGATGATAATGACGAAATAACGACGATAATAACGACGATAATTATGACAAAATAACGACGATATTAACGACGATAATTATGAGGATAATAAGGACGATAACAACGATGATAATGACGATATTAACGACGATATTAACGACGATAATAACGACGATAACAACGATGATAATGACGAAATAACGACGATAATAACGACGATAATTATGAGGATAATAACGACGATAACAACGATTATAATGACGATATTAACGACGACATTAGCGACGATGTTTATGACAAAATAACGACGATATTAACGACGATAACTATGAGGATAATAAGGACGATAACAACGATTATAATGACGATATTAACGACGATATTAACGACGATAATAACGACGTTAATAACGACGATAAAAAGAAGATAATGACAATAATAACGACGATATTATCGATGATATTTATGACGATAACAACGTAGATAATGACGATAATAACGACGACATTAACGACGATGATTATGACAAAAAAACGACGATATTAACGACGATAATTATGAGGATGATAAGGACGATAACAACGATGATAATGACGATAATAACGACGACATTAACAACGATGATTGTGACAAAATAACGACGATATTAACGACGATAATTATGAGGATGATAAGGACGATAACAACGATGATAATGACGATATTAACGACGATATTAACGACGATAATATCGACGTTAATAACGACGATAAAAAGAAGATAATGACAATAATAACGACGATATTATAGATGATATTTATGACGATAACAACGTAGTTAATGACGATAATAACGACGACATTAACGACGATGATTATGACAAAATAACGACGATATTAACGTAGATAATTATGAGGATAATAAGGACGATAACAACGATGATAATGACGATAATAACGACGACATTAACGACGATGATTATGACAAAATAACGACGATATTAACGACGATAATTATGAGGATGATAAGGACGATAACAACGATGATAATGACGATAATAACGACGACATTAACGACGATGATTATGACAAAATAACGACGATATTAACGACGATAATTATGAGGATGATAAGGACGATAACAACGATGATAATGACGATATTAACGACGATATTAACGACGATAATAACGACGTTAATAACGACGATAAAAAGAAGATAATGACAATAATAACGACGATATTAACGACGATAATAAAGACAATAAAAAGAAGATAATGACAATAATAACGACGATATTAAAGATAAAATTTATGACGATAACAACGTAGATAATGACGATAATAACGACGACATTAACGACGATGATTATGACAAAATAACGACGATATTAACGACGATAATTATGAGGATGATAAGGACGATAACAACGATGATAATGACGATATTAACGACGATATTAACGACGATAATAACGACGTTAATAACGACGATAAAAAGAAGATAATGACAATAATAACGACGATATTAACGACGATAATAACGACGATAAAAAGAAGATAATGACAATAATAACGACGATATTATCGATGATATTTTGACGATAACAATGTAGATAATGACGATAATAACGACGACATTAACGACGATAATAACGACGTTAAAAACGACGATAAAAAGAAGATAATGACAATAATAACGACGATATTATCGATGATATTTATGACGATAACAACGTAGATAATGACGATAATAACGACGACATTAACGACGATGATTATGACAAAATAACGACGATATTAACGACGATAATTATGAGGATGATAAGGACGATAACAACGATGATAATGACGATATTAACGACGATATTATCGTCGTTAATAACGACGTTAATAACGACGATAAAAAGAAGATAATGACAATAATAACGACGATATTAAAGATAAAATTTATGACGATAACAACGTAGATAATGACGATAATAACGACGACATTAACGACGATGATTATGACAAAATAACGACGATATTAACGACGATAATTATGAGGATGATAAGGACGATAACAACGATGATAATGACGATATTAACGACGATATTAACGACGATAATAACGACGTTAATAACGACGATAAAAAGAAGATAATGACAATAATAACGACGATATTAACGACGATAATAAAGACAATAAAAAGAAGATAATGACAATAATAACGACGATATTAAAGATAAAATTTATGACGATAACAACGTAGATAATGACGATAATAACGACGACATTAACGACGATGATTATGACAAAATAACGACGATATTAACGACGATAATTATGAGGATGATAAGGACGATAACAACGATGATAATGACGATAATAACGACGACATTAACAACGATGATTGTGACAAAATAGCGACGATATTAACGACGATAATTATGAGGATAACAAGGACGATAACAACGATTATAATGACGATATTAACGACGATATTAACGACGATAATAACGACGTTAATAACGACGATAAAAAGAAGATAATGACAATAATAACGACGATATTATCGATGATATTTATGACGATAACAACGATGATAATGACGATAATAACGACGACATTAACGACGATGATTATGACAAAATAACGACGACATTAACGACGATGATTATGACGATAATAACGACGACATTAACGACGATGATTATGAGGATAATAAGGACGATAACAACGATGATAATGACGATATTAACGACGATATTAACGACGATAATAACGACGATAACAACGATGATAATGACGAAATAACGACGATAATAACGACGATAATTATGACAAAATAACGACGATATTAACGACGATAATTATGAGGATAATAAGGACGATAACAACGATGATAATGACGATATTAACGACGATATTAACGACGATAATAACGACGATAACAACGATGATAATGACGAAATAACGACGATAATAACGACGATAATTATGAGGATAATAACGACGATAACAACGATTATAATGACGATATTAACGACGACATTAGCGACGATGTTTATGACAAAATAACGACGATATTAACGACGATAACTATGAGGATAATAAGGACGATAACAACGATTATAATGACGATATTAACGACGATATTAACGACGATAATAACGACGTTAATAACGACGATAAAAAGAAGATAATGACAATAATAACGACGATATTATCGATGATATTTATGACGATAACAACGTAGATAATGACGATAATAACGACGACATTAACGACGATGATTATGACAAAAAAACGACGATATTAACGACGATAATTATGAGGATGATAAGGACGATAACAACGATGATAATGACGATAATAACGACGACATTAACGACGATGATTGTGACAAAATAACGACGATATTAACGACGATAATTATGAGGATGATAAGGACGATAACAACGATGATAATGACGATATTAACGACGATATTATCGTCGTTAATATCGTCGTTAATAACGACGATAAAAAGAAGATAATGACAATAATAACGACGATATTATAGATGATATTTATGACGATAACAACGTAGTTAATGACGATAATAACGACGACATTAACGACGATGATTATGACAAAATAAGGACGATATTAACGACGATAATTATGAGGATAATAAGGACGATAACAACGATGATAATGACGATAATAACGACGACATTAACGACGATGATTATGACAAAATAACGACGATATTAACGACGATAATTATGAGGATGATAAGGACGATAACAACGATGATAATGACGATAATAACGACGACATTAACGACGATGATTATGACAAAATAACGACGATATTAACGACGATAATTATGAGGATGATAAGGACGATAACAACGATGATAATGACGATATTAACGACGATATTAACGACGATAATAACGACGTTAATAACGACGATAAAAAGAAGATAATGACAATAATAACGACGATATTAACGACGATAATAAAGACAATAAAAAGAAGATAATGACAATAATAACGACGATATTAAAGATAAAATTTATGACGATAACAACGTAGATAATGACGATAATAACGACGACATTAACGACGATGATTATGACAAAATAACGACGATATTAACGACGATAATTATGAGGATGATAAGGACGATAACAACGATGATAATGACGATATTAACGACGATATTAACGACGATAATAACGACGTTAATAACGACGATAAAAAGAAGATAATGACAATAATAACGACGATATTAACGACGATAATAACGACGATAAAAAGAAGATAATGACAATAATAACGACGATATTATCGATGATATTTTGACGATAACAACGATGATAATGACGATATTAACGACGATATTAACGACGATAATAACGACGTTAATAACGACGATAAAAAGAAGATAATGACAATAATAACGACGATATTAAAGATAAAATTTATGACGATAACAACGTAGATAATGACGATAATAACGACGACATTAACGACGATGATTATGACAAAATAACGACGATATTAACGACGATAATTATGAGGATGATAAGGACGATAACAACGATGATAATGACGATATTAACGACGATATTAACGACGATAATAACGACGTTAATAACGACGATAAAAAGAAGATAATGACAATAATAACGACGATATTATCGATGATATTTATGACGATAACAACGTAGATAATGACGATAATAACGACGACATTAACGACGATGATTATGACAAAAAAACGACGATATTAACGACGATAATTATGAGGATGATAAGGACGATAACAACGATGATAATGACGATAATAACGACGACATTAACAACGATGATTGTGACAAAATAACGACGATATTAACGACGATAATTATGAGGATGATAAGGACGATAACAACGATGATAATGACGATATTAACGACGATATTAACGACGATAATATCGACGTTAATAACGACGATAAAAAGAAGATAATGACAATAATAACGACGATATTATAGATGATATTTATGACGATAACAACGTAGTTAATGACGATAATAACGACGACATTAACGACGATGATTATGACAAAATAAGGACGATATTAACGACGATAATTATGAGGATAATAAGGACGATAACAACGATGATAATGACGATAATAACGACGACATTAACGACGATGATTATGACAAAATAACGACGATATTAACGACGATAATTATGAGGATGATAAGGACGATAACAACGATGATAATGACGATAATAACGACGACATTAACGACGATGATTATGACAAAATAACGACGATATTAACGACGATAATTATGAGGATGATAAGGACGATAACAACGATGATAATGACGATATTAACGACGATATTAACGACGATAATAACGACGTTAATAACGACGATAAAAAGAAGATAATGACAATAATAACGACGATATTAACGACGATAATAAAGACAATAAAAAGAAGATAATGACAATAATAACGACGATATTAAAGATAAAATTTATGACGATAACAACGTAGATAATGACGATAATAACGACGACATTAACGACTATGATTATGACAAAATAACGACGATATTAACGACGATAATTATGAGGATGATAAGGACGATAACAACGATGATAATGACGATATTAACGACGATATTAACGACGATAATAACGACGTTAATAACGACGATAAAAAGAAGATAATGACAATAATAACGACGATATTAACGACGATAATAACGACGATAAAAAGAAGATAATGACAATAATAACGACGATATTAAAGATAAAATTTATGACGATAACAACGATGATAATGACGATAATAACGACGACATTAACGACGATGATTATGACAAAATAACGACGATATTAACGACGATAATTATGAGGATAATAAGGACGATAACAACGATGATAATGACGATATTAACGACGATATTAACGACGATAATAACGACGTTAATAACGACGATAAAAAGAAGATAATGACAATAATAACGACGATATTATCGATGATATTTATGACGATAACAACGATGATAATGACGATAATAACGACGACATTAACGACGATGATTATGACAAAATAACGACGACATTAACGACGATGATTATGACGATAATAACGACGACATTAACGACGACGATTATGAGGATAATAAGGACGATAACAACGATGATAATGACGATATTAACGACGATATTAACGACGATAATAACGACGATAACAACGATGATAATGACGAAATAACGACGACAATAACGACGATAATTATGACAAAATAACGACGATATTAACGACGATAATTATGAGGATAATAAGGACGATAACAACGATGATAATGACGATATTAACGACGATATTAACGACGATAATAACGACGATAACTATGAGGATAATAAGGACGATAACAACGATTATAATGACGATATTAACGACGATATTAACGACGATAATAACGACGTTAATAACGACGATAAAAAGAAGATAATGACAATAATAACGACGATATTATCGATGATATTTATGACGATAACAACGTAGATAATGACGATAATAACGACGACATTAACGACGATGATTATGACAAAAAAACGACGATATTAACGACGATAATTATGAGGATGATAAGGACGATAACAACGATGATAATGACGATAATAACGACGACATTAACAACGATGATTGTGACAAAATAACGACGATATTAACGACGATAATTATGAGGATGATAAGGACGATAACAACGATGATAATGACGATATTAACGACGATATTAACGACGATAATATCGACGTTAATAACGACGATAAAAAGAAGATAATGACAATAATAACGACGATATTATAGATGATATTTATGACGATAACAACGTAGTTAATGACGATAATAACGACGACATTAACGACGATGATTATGACAAAATAACGACGATATTAACGACGATAATTATGAGGATAATAAGGACGATAACAACGATGATAATGACGATAATAACGACGACATTAACGACGATGATTATGACAAAATAACGACGATATTAACGACGATAATTATGAGGATGATAAGGACGATAACAACGATGATAATGACGATAATAACGACGACATTAACAACGATGATTGTGACAAAATAACGACGATATTAACGACGATAATTATGAGGATAACAAGGACGATAACAACGATTATAATGACGATATTAACGACGATATTAACGACGATAATAACGACGTTAATAACGACGATAAAAAGAAGATAATGACAATAATAACGACGATATTATCGATGATATTTATGACGATAACAACGATGATAATGACGATAATAACGACGACATTAACGACGATGATTATGACAAAATAACGACGATATTAACGACGATAATTATGAGGATAATAAGGACGATAACAACGATGATAATGACGATATTAACGACGATATTAACGACGATAATAACGACGTTAATAACGACGATAAAAAGAAGATAATGACAATAATAACGACGATATTATCGATGATATTTATGACGATAACAACGATGATAATGACGATAATAACGACGACATTAACGACGATGATTATGACAAAATAACGACGACATTAACGACGATGATTATGACGATAATAACGACGACATTAACGACGACGATTATGAGGATAATAAGGACGATAACAACGATGATAATGACGATATTAACGACGATATTAACGACGATAATAACGACGATAACAACGATGATAATGACGAAATAACGACGACAATAACGACGATAATTATGACAAAATAACGACGATATTAACGACGATAATTATGAGGATAATAAGGACGATAACAACGATGATAATGACGATATTAACGACGATATTAACGACGATAATAACGACGATAACTATGAGGATAATAAGGACGATAACAACGATTATAATGACGATATTAACGACGATATTAACGACGATAATAACGACGTTAATAACGACGATAAAAAGAAGATAATGACAATAATAACGACGATATTATCGATGATATTTATGACGATAACAACGTAGATAATGACGATAATAACGACGACATTAACGACGATGATTATGACAAAAAAACGACGATATTAACGACGATAATTATGAGGATGATAAGGACGATAACAACGATGATAATGACGATAATAACGACGACATTAACAACGATGATTGTGACAAAATAACGACGATATTAACGACGATAATTATGAGGATGATAAGGACGATAACAACGATGATAATGACGATATTAACGACGATATTATCGTCGTTAATATCGTCGTTAATAACGACGATAAAAAGAAGATAATGACAATAATAACGACGATATTATAGATGATATTTATGACGATAACAACGTAGTTAATGACGATAATAACGACGACATTAACGACGATGATTATGACAAAATAACGACGATATTAACGACGATAATTATGAGGATAATAAGGACGATAACAACGATGATAATGACGATAATAACGACGACATTAACGACGATGATTATGACAAAATAACGACGATATTAACGACGATAATTATGAGGATGATAAGGACGATAACAACGATGATAATGACGATAATAACGACGACATTAACGACGATGATTATGACAAAATAACGACGATATTAACGACGATAATTATGAGGATGATAAGGACGATAACAACGATGATAATGACGATATTAACGACGATATTAACGACGATAATAACGACGTTAATAACGACGATAAAAAGAAGATAATGACAATAATAACGACGATATTAACGACGATAATAAAGACAATAAAAAGAAGATAATGACAATAATAACGACGATATTAAAGATAAAATTTATGACGATAACAACGTAGATAATGACGATAATAACGACGACATTAACGACGATGATTATGACAAAATAACGACGATATTAACGACGATAATTATGAGGATGATAAGGACGATAACAACGATGATAATGACGATATTAACGACGATATTAACGACGATAATAACGACGTTAATAACGACGATAAAAAGAAGATAATGACAATAATAACGACGATATTAACGACGATAATAACGACGATAAAAAGAAGATAATGACAATAATAACGACGATATTATCGATGATATTTTGACGATAACAATGTAGATAATGACGATAATAACGACGACATTAACGACGATAATAACGACGTTAAAAACGACGATAAAAAGAAGATAATGACAATAATAACGACGATATTATCGATGATATTTATGACGATAACAACGTAGATAATGACGATAATAACGACGACATTAACGACGATGATTATGACAAAATAACGACGATATTAACGACGATAATTATGAGGATGATAAGGACGATAACAACGATGATAATGACGATATTAACGACGATATTAACGACGATAATAACGACGTTAATAACGACGATAAAAAGAAGATAATGACAATAATAACGACGATATTAAAGATAAAATTTATGACGATAACAACGTAGATAATGACGATAATAACGACGACATTAACGACGATGATTATGACAAAATAACGACGATATTAACGACGATAATTATGAGGATGATAAGGACGATAACAACGATGATAATGACGATATTAACGACGATATTAACGACGATAATAACGACGTTAATAACGACGATAAAAAGAAGATAATGACAATAATAACGACGATATTAACGACGATAATAAAGACAATAAAAAGAAGATAATGACAATAATAACGACGATATTAAAGATAAAATTTATGACGATAACAACGTAGATAATGACGATAATAACGACGACATTAACGACGATGATTATGACAAAATAACGACGATATTAACGACGATAATTATGAGGATGATAAGGACGATAACAACGATGATAATGACGATAATAACGACGACATTAACAACGATGATTGTGACAAAATAACGACGATATTAACGACGATAATTATGAGGATAACAAGGACGATAACAACGATTATAATGACGATATTAACGACGATATTAACGACGATAATAACGACGTTAATAACGACGATAAAAAGAAGATAATGACAATAATAACGACGATATTATCGATGATATTTATGACGATAACAACGATGATAATGACGATAATAACGACGACATTAACGACGATGATTATGACAAAATAACGACGACATTAACGACGATGATTATGACGATAATAACGACGACATTAACGACGATGATTATGAGGATAATAAGGACGATAACAACGATGATAATGACGATATTAACGACGATATTAACGACGATAATAACGACGATAACAACGATGATAATGACGAAATAACGACGATAATAACGACGATAATTATGACAAAATAACGACGATATTAACGACGATAATTATGAGGATAATAAGGACGATAACAACGATGATAATGACGATATTAACGACGATATTAACGACGATAATAACGACGATAACAACGATGATAATGACGAAATAACGACGATAATAACGACGATAATTATGAGGATAATAACGACGATAACAACGATTATAATGACGATATTAACGACGACATTAGCGACGATGTTTATGACAAAATAACGACGATATTAACGACGATAACTATGAGGATAATAAGGACGATAACAACGATTATAATGACGATATTAACGACGATATTAACGACGATAATAACGACGTTAATAACGACGATAAAAAGAAGATAATGACAATAATAACGACGATATTATCGATGATATTTATGACGATATCAACGTAGATAATGACGATAATAACGACGACATTAACGACGATGATTATGACAAAAAAACGACGATATTAACGACGATAATTATGAGGATGATAAGGACGATAACAACGATGATAATGACGATAATAACGACGACATTAACAACGATGATTGTGACAAAATAACGACGATATTAACGACGATAATTATGAGGATGATAAGGACGATAACAACGATGATAATGACGATATTAACGACGATATTAACGACGATAATATCGACGTTAATAACGACGATAAAAAGAAGATAATGACAATAATAACGACGATAGTATAGATGATATTTATGACGATAACAACGTAGTTAACGACGATAATAACGACGACATTAACGACGATGATTATGACAAAATAACGACGATATTAACGACGATAATTATGAGGATAATAAGGACGATAACAACGATGATAATGACGATAATAACGACGACATTAACGACGATGATTATGACAAAATAACGACGATATTAACGACGATAATTATGAGGATGATAAGGACGATAACAACGATGATAATGACGATATTAACGACGATATTAACGACGATAATAACGACGTTAATAACGACGATAAAAAGAAGATAATGACAATAATAACGACGATATTAACGACGATAATAAAGACAATAAAAAGAAGATAATGACAATAATAACGACGATATTAAAGATAAAATTTATGACGATAACAACGTAGATAATGACGATAATAACGACGACATTAACGACGATGATTATGACAAAATAACGACGATATTAACGACGATAATTATGAGGATGATAAGGACGATAACAACGATGATAATGACGATATTAACGACGATATTAACGACGATAATAACGACGTTAATAACGTCGATAAAAAGAAGATAATGACAATAATAACGACGATATTAACGACGATAATAACGACGATAAAAAGAAGATAATGACAATAATAACGACGATATTATCGATGATATTTTGACGATAACAATGTAGATAATGACGATAATAACGACGACATTAACGACGATAATAACGACGTTAAAAACGACGATAAAAAGAAGATAATGACAATAATAACGACGATATTATCGATGATATTTATGACGATAACAACGTAGATAATGACGATAATAACGACGACATTAACGACGATGATTATGACAAAATAACGACGATATTAACGACGATAATTATGAGGATGATAAGGACGATAACAACGATGATAATGACGATATTAACGACGATATTAACGACGATAATAACGACGTTAATAACGACGATAAAAAGAAGATAATGACAATAATAACGACGATATTAAAGATAAAATTTATGACGATAACAACGTAGATAATGACGATAATAACGACGACATTAACGACGATGATTATGACAAAATAACGACGATATTAACGACGATAATTATGAGGATGATAAGGACGATAACAACGATGATAATGACGATATTAACGACGATATTAACGACGATAATAACGACGTTAATAACGACGATAAAAAGAAGATAATGACAATAATAACGACGATATTAACGACGATAATAAAGACAATAAAAAGAAGATAATGACAATAATAACGACGATATTAAAGATAAAATTTATGACGATAACAACGTAGATAATGACGATAATAACGACGACATTAACGACGATGATTATGACAAAATAACGACGATATTAACGACGATAATTATGAGGATGATAAGGACGATAACAACGATGATAATGACGATATTAACGACGATATTAACGACGATAATAACGACGTTAATAACGACGATAAAAAGAAGATAATGACAATAATAACGACGATATTAACGACGATAATAAAGACAATAAAAAGAAGATAATGACAATAATAACGACGATATTATCGATGATATTTATGACGATAACAACGATAATAATGACGATAATAACGACGACATTAACGACGATGATTATGACAAAATAACGACGATATTAACGACGATAATTATGAGGATGATAAGGACGATAACAACGATGATAATGACGATATTAACGACGATATTAACGACGATAATAACGACGTTAATAACGACGATAATTATGAGGATAATAAGGACGATAACAACGATGATAATGACGATATTAACGACGATATTAACGACGATAATAACGACGATATTAACGACGATAATAAAGACAATAAAAAGAAGATAATGACAGTAATAACGACGATATTAACGATAATATTTATGACGATAACAACGTAGATAATGACGATAATAACGACGACATTAACGACGATGATTATGACAAAATAACGACGATATTAACGACGATAATTATGAGGATGATAAGGACGATAACAACGATGATAATGACGATAATAACGACGACATTAACAACGATGATTGTGACAAAATAACGACGATATTAACGACGATAATTATGAGGATAATAAGGACGATAACAACGATGATAATGACGATATTAACGACGATATTAACGACGATAATAACGACGTTAATAACGACGATAAAAAGAAGATAATGACAATAATAACGACGATATTATCGATGATATTTATGACGATAACAACGATGATAATGACGATAATAACGACGACATTAACGACGATGATTATGACAAAATAACGACGATATTAACGACGATAATTATGAGGATAATAAGGACGATAACAACGATGATAATGACGATATTAACGACGATATTAACGACGATAATAACGACGATAACAACGATGATAATGACGAAATAACGACGATATTAACGACGATAATTATGAGGATAATAAGGACGATAACAACGATGATAATGACGATATTAACGACGATATTAACGACGATTATAACGACGATATTAACGACGATAATAACGACGATATTAACGACGATAATAAAGACAATAAAAAGAAGATAATGACAATAATAACGACGATATTATCGATGATATTTATGACGATAACAACGTAGATAATGACGATATTAACGACGACATTAGCGACGATGTTTATGACAAAATAACGACGATATTAACGACGATAATTATGAGAATGATAAGGACGATAACAACGATGATAATGACGATATTAACGACGATATTAACGACGATAATAACGACGTTAATAACGACGATAAAAAGAAGATAATGACAATAATAACGACGATATTATCGATGATATTTATGACGATAACAACGATGATAATGACGATAATAACGACGACATTAACGACGATGATTATGACAAAATAACGACGATATTAACGACGATAATTATGAGGATGATAAGGACGATAACAACGATGATAATGACGAAATAACGACGATAATAACGACGATAATTATGAGGATAATAACGACGATAACAACGATTATAATGACGATATTAACGACGATATTAAAGATAATATTTATGACGATAACAACGTAGATAATGACGATAATAACGACGACATTAACGACGATGATTATGACAAAATAACGACGATATTAACGACGATAATTATGAGGATAACAAGGACGATAACAACGATTATAATGACGATATTAACGACGATATTAACGACGATAATAACGACGTTAATAACGACGATAAAAAGAAGATAATGACAATAATAACGACGATATTATCGATGATATTTATGACGATAACAACGATGATAATGACGATAATAACGACGACATTAACGACGATGATTATGACAAAATAACGACGATATTAACGACGATAATTATGAGGATAATAAGGACGATAACAACGATGATAATGACGATATTAACGACGATATTAACGACGATAATAACGACGTTAATAACGACGATAAAAAGAAGATAATGACAATAAAAACGACGATATTATCGATGATATTTATGACGATAACAACGATGATAATGACGATAATAACGACGACATTAACGACGATGATTATGACAAAATAACGACGACATTAACGACGATGATTATGACAAAATAACGACGATATTAACGACGATAATTATGAGGATAATAAGGACGATAACAACGATGATAATGACGATATTAACGACGATATTAACGACGATAATAACGACGATAACAACGATGATAATGACGAAATAACGACGATAATAACGACGATAATTATGACAAAATAACGACGATATTAACGACGATAATTATGAGGATAATAAGGACGATAACAACGATGATAATGACGATATTAACGACGATATTAACGACGATAATAACGACGATAACAACGATGATAATGACGAAATAACGACGATAATAACGACGATAATTATGAGGATAATAACGACGATAACAACGATTATAATGACGATATTAACGACGACATTAGCGACGATGTTTATGACAAAATAACGACGATATTAACGACGATAACTATGAGGATAATAAGGACGATAACAACGATTATAATGACGATATTAACGACGATATTAACGACGATAATAACGACGTTAATAACGACGATAAAAAGAAGATAATGACAATAATAACGACGATATTATCGATGATATTTATGACGATAACAACGTAGATAATGACGATAATAACGACGACATTAACGACGATGATTATGACAAAAAAACGACGATATTAACGACGATAATTATGAGGATGATAAGGACGATAACAACGATGATAATGACGATAATAACGACGACATTAACAACGATGATTGTGACAAAATAACGACGATATTAACGACGATAATTATGAGGATGATAAGGACGATAACAACGATGATAATGACGATATTAACGACGATATTAACGACGATAATATCGACGTTAATAACGACGATAAAAAGAAGATAATGACAATAATAACGACGATATTATAGATGATATTTATGACGATAACAACGTAGTTAATGACGATAATAACGACGACATTAACGACGATGATTATGACAAAATAACGACGATATTAACGACGATAATTATGAGGATAATAAGGACGATAACAACGATGATAATGACGATAATAACGACGACATTAACGACGATGATTATGACAAAATAACGACGATATTAACGACGATAATTATGAGGATGATAAGGACGATAACAACGATGATAATGACGATAATAACGACGACATTAACGACGATGATTATGACAAATTAACGACGATATTAACGACGATAATTATGAGGATGATAAGGACGATAACAACGATGATAATGACGATATTAACGACGATATTAACGACGATAATAACGACGTTAATAACGACGATAAAAAGAAGATAATGACAATAATAACGACGATATTAACGACGATAATAAAGACAATAAAAAGAAGATAATGACAATAATAACGACGATATTATCGATGATATTTATGACGATAACAACGATAATAATGACGATAATAACGACGACATTAACGACGATGATTATGACAAAATAACGACGATATTAACGACGATAATTATGAGGATGATAAGGACGATAACAACGATGATAATGACGATATTAACGACGATATTAACGACGATAATAACGACGTTAATAACGACGATAAAAAGAAGATAATGACAATAATAACGACGATATTATCGATGATATTTATGACGATAACAACGATGATAATGACGATAATAACGACGACATTAACGACGATGATTATGACAAAATAACGACGATATTAACGACGATAATTATGAGGATGATAAGGACGATAACAACGATGATAATGACGATATTAACGACGATATTAACGACGATAATAACGACGTTAATAACGACGATAAAAAGAAGATAATGACAATAATAACGACGATATTATCGATGATATTTATGACGATAACAACGTAGATAATGACGATAATAACGACGACATTAACGACGATGATTATGACAAAATAACGACGATATTAACGACGATAATTATGAGGATGATAAGGACGATAACAACGATGATAATGACGATATTAACGACGATATTAACGACGATAATAACGACGTTAATAACGACGATAAAAAGAAGATAATGACAATAATAACGACGATATTATCGATGATATTTATGACGATAACAACGTAGATAATGACGATAATAACGACGACATTAACGACGATGATTATGACAAAATAACGACGATATTAACGACGATAATTATGAGGATGATAAGGACGATAACAACGATGATAATGACGATAATAACGACGACATTAACGACGATGATTGTGACAAAATAACGACGATATTAACGACGATAATTATGAGGATGATAAGGACGATAACAACGATGATAATGACGATATTAACGACGATATTAACGACGATAATAACGACGTTAATAACGACGATAAAAAGAAGATAATGACAATAATAACGACGATATTATCGATGATATTTATGACGATAACAACGATGATAATGACGATAATAACGACGACATTAACGACGATGATTATGACAAAATAATGACGATATAAACGACGATAATTATGAGGATGATAAGGACGATAACAACGATGATAATGACGATATTAACGACGATATTAACGACGATAATAACGACGTTAATAACGACGATAAAAAGAAGATAATGACAATAATAACGACGATATTATCGATGATATTTATGACGATAACAACGTAGATAATGACGATAATAACGACGACATTAACGACGATGATTATGACAAAATAACGACGATATTAACGACGATAATTATGAGGATGATAAGGACGATAACAACGATGATAATGACGATAATAACGACGACATTAACGACGATGATTATGACAAAATAACGACGATATTAACGACGATAATTAAGAGGATGATAAGGACGATAACAACGATGATAATGACGATAATAACAACGACATTAGCGACGATGTTTATGACAAAATAACGACGATATTAACGACGATAATTATGAGGATAATAAGGACGATAACAACGATTATAATGACGATATTAACGACGATATTAACGACGATAATAACGACGTTAAAAACGACGATAAAAAGAAGATAATGACAATAATAACGACGATATTATCGATGATATTTATGACGATAACAACGTAGATAATGACGATAATAACGACGACATTAACGACGATGATTATGACAAAATAACGACGATATTAACGACGATAATTATGAGGATGATAAGGACGATAACAACGATGATAATGACGATATTAACGACGATATTAACGACGATAATAACGACGATAATAAAGACAATAAAAAGAAGATAATGACAATAATAACGACGATATTAAAGATAATATTTATGACGATAACAACGTAGATAATGACGATAATAACGACGACATTATCGTCGATGATTATGACAAAATAACGACGATATTAACGACGATAATTATGAGGATGATAAGGATGATAACAACGATGATAATGACGATAATAACGACGACATTAACGACGATGATTATGACAAAATAACGACGATATTAACGACGATAATTATGAGGATGATAAGGACGATAACAACGATGATAATGACGATAATAACGACGACATTAGCGACGATGTTTATGACAAAATAACTACGATATTAACGACGATAATTATGAGGATAATAAGGACGATAACAACGTAGATAATGACGATAATAACGACGACATTAACGACAATGATTATGACAAAATAACGACGATATTAACGACGATAATTATGAGGATGATAAGGACGATAACAACGATGATAATGACGATAATAACGACGACATTAACGACGATGATTGTGACAAAATAACGACGATATTAACGACGATAATTATGAGGATGATAAGGACGATAACAACGATGATAATGACGATATTAACGACGATATTAACGACGATAATAACGACGTTAATAACGACGATAAAAAGAAGATAATGACAATAATAACGACGATATTATCGATGATATTTATGACGATAACAACGATGATAATGACGATAATAACGACGACATTAACGACGATGATTATGACAAAATAACGACGATATTAACGACGATAATTATGAGGATGATAAGGACGATAACAACGATGATAATGACGATATTAACGACGATATTAACGACGATAATAACGACGTTAATAACGACGATAAAAAGAAGATAATGACAATAATAACGACGATATTATCGATGATATTTATGACGATAACAACGTAGATAATGACGATAATAACGACGACATTAACGACGATGATTATGACAAAATAACGACGATATTAACGACGATAATTAAGAGGATGATAAGGACGATAACAACGATGATAATGACGATAATAACAACGACATTAGCGACGATGTTTATGACAAAATAACGACGATATTAACGACGATAATTATTAGGATAATAAGGACGATAACAACGATTATAATGACGATATTAACGACGATATTAACGACGATAATAACGACGTTAAAAACGACGATAAAAAGAAGATAATGACAATAATAACGACGATATTATCGATGATATTTATGACGATAACAACGTAGATAATGACGATAATAACGACGACATTAACGACGATGATTATGACAAAATAACGACGATATTAACGACGATAATTATGAGGATGATAAGGACGATAACAACGATGATAATGACGATATTAACGACGATATTAACGACGATAATAACGACGATAATAAAGACAATAAAAAGAAGATAATGACAATAATAACGACGATATTAAAGATAATATTTATGACGATAACAACGTAGATAATGACGATAATAACGACGACATTATCGTCGATGATTATGACAAAATAACGACGATATTAACGACGATAATTATGAGGATGATAAGGATGATAACAACGATGATAATGACGATAATAACGACGACATTAACGACGATGATTATGACAAAATAACGACGATAATTATGAGGATGATAAGGACGATAACAACGATGATAATGACGATAATAACGACGACATTAGCGACGATGTTTATGACAAAATAACTACGATATTAACGACGATAATTATGAGGATAATAAGGACGATAACAACGAAGATAATGACGATAATAACGACGACATTAACGACAATGATTATGACAAAATAACGACGATATTAACGACGATAATTATGAGGATGATAAGGACGATAACAACGATGATAATGACGATAATAACGACGACATTAGCGACGATGTTTATGACAAAATAACGACGATATTAACGACGATAACTATGAGGATAATAAGGACGATAACAACGATGATAATGACGATATTAACGACGATATTAACGACGATAATAACGACGTTAATAACGACGATAAAAAGAAGATAATGACAATAATAACGACGATATTATCGATGATATTTATGACGATAACAACGATGATAATGACGATAATAACGACGACATTAACGACGATGATTATGACAAAATAACGACGATATTAACGACGATAATTATGAGGATGATAAGGACGATAACAACGATGATAATGACGATATTAACGACGATATTAACGACGATAATAACGACGTTAATAACGACCATAAAAAGAAGATAATGACAATAATAACGACGATATTATCGATGATATTTATGACGATAACAACGATGATAATGACGATAATAACGACGACATTAACGACGATGATTATGACAAAATAACGACGATATTAACGATGATAATTATGAGGATGATAAGGACGATAACAACGATGATAATGACGAAATAACGACGATAATAACGACGATAATTATGAGGATAATAACGACGATAACAACGATTATAATGACGATATTAACGACGATATTAAAGATAATATTTATGACGATAACAACGTAGATAATGACGATAATAACGACGACATTAACGACGATGATTATGACAAAATAACGACGATATTAACGACGATAATTATGAGGATAATAAGGACGATAACAACGATGATAATGACGATATTAACGACGATATTAACGACGATAATAACGACGATAACAACGATGATAATGACGAAATAACGACGATAATAACGACGATAATTATGACAAAATAACGACGATATTAACGACGATAATTATGAGGATAATAAGGACGATAACAACGATGATAATGACGATATTAACGACGATATTATCGACGATAATAACGACGATAGCAACGATGATAATGACGAAATAACGACGATAATAACGACGATAATTATGAGGATAATAACGACGATAACAACGATTATAATGACGATATTAACGACGACATTAGCGTCGATGTTTATGACAAAATAACGACGATATTAACGACGATAACTATGAGGATAATAAGGACGATAACAACGATTATAATGACGATATTAACGACGATATTAACGACGATAATAACGACGTTAATAACGACGATAAAAAGAAGATAATGACAATAATAACGACGATATTATCGATGATATTTATGACGATAACAACGTAGATAATGACGATAATAACGACGACATTAACGACGATGATTATGACAAAATAACGACGATATTAACGACGATAATTATGAGGATGATAAGGACGATAACAACGATGATAATGACGATAATAACGACGACATTAACATCGATGATTGTGACAAAATAACGACGATATTAACGACGATAATTATGAGGATGATAAGGACGATAACAACGATGATAATGACGATATTAACGACGATATTAACGACGATAATAACGACGTTAATAACGACGATAAAAAGAAGATAATGACAATAATAACGACGATATTATCGATGATATTTATGACGATAACAACGTAGATAATGACGATAATAACGACGACATTAACGACGATGATTATGACAAAATAACGACGATATTAACGACGATAATTATGAGGATGATAAGGACGATAACAACGATGATAATGACGATATTAACGACGATATTAACGACGATAATAACGACGTTAATAACGACGATAAAAAGAAGATAATGACAATAATAACGACGATATTATCGATGATATTTATGACGATAACAACGTAGATAATGACGATAATAACGACGACATTAACGACGATGATTATGACAAAATAACGACGATATTAACGACGATAATTATGAGGATAATAAGGACGATAACAACGATGATAATGACGATATTAACGACGATATTAACGACGATAATAACGACGATAACAACGATGATAATGACGAAATAACGACGATAATAACGACGATAATTATGACAAAATAACGACGATATTAACGACGATAATTATGAGGATAATAAGGACGATAACAACGATGATAATGACGATATTAACGACGATATTAACGACGATAATAACGACGATAGCAACGATGATAATGACGAAATAACGACGATAATAACGACGATAATTATGAGGATAATAACGACGATAACAACGATTATAATGACGATATTAACGACGACATTAGCGTCGATGTTTATGACAAAATAACGACGATATTAACGACGATAACTATGAGGATAATAAGGACGATAACAACGATTATAATGACGATATTAACGACGATATTAACGACGATAATAACGACGTTAATAACGACGATAAAAAGAAGATAATGACAATAATAACGACGATATTATCGATGATATTTATGACGATAACAACGTAGATAATGACGATAATAACGACGACATTAACGACGATGATTATGACAAAATAACGACGATATTAACGACGATAATTATGAGGATGATAAGGACGATAACAACGATGATAATGACGATAATAACGACGACATTAACGACGATGATTGTGACAAAATAACGACGATATTAACGACGATAATTATGAGGATGATAAGGACGATAACAACGATGATAATGACGATATTAACGACGATATTAACGACGATAATAACGACGTTAATAACGACGATAAAAAGAAGATAATGACAATAATAACGACGATATTATCGATGATATTTATGACGATAACAACGATGATAATGACGATAATAACGACGACATTAACGACGATGATTATGACAAAATAACGACGATATTAACGACGATAATTATGAGGATGATAAGGACGATAACAACGATGATAATGACGATATTAACGACGATATTAACGACGATAATAACGACGTTAATAACGACGATAAAAAGAAGATAATGACAATAATAACGACGATATTATCGATGATATTTATGACGATAACAACGTAGATAATGACGATAATAACGACGACATTAACGACGATGATTATGACAAAATAACGACGATATTAACGACGATAATTATGAGGATGATAAGGACGATAACAACGATGATAATGACGATAATAACGACGACATTAACGACGATGATTATGACAAAATAACGACGATATTAACGACGATAATTAAGAGGATGATAAGGACGATAACAACGATGATAATGACGATAATAACAACGACATTAGCGACGATGTTTATGACAAAATAACGACGATATTAACGACGATAATTATGAGGATAATAAGGACGATAACAACGATTATAATGACGATATTAACGACGATATTAACGACGATAATAACGACGTTAAAAACGACGATAAAAAGAAGATAATGACAATAATAACGACGATATTATCGATGATATTTATGACGATAACAACGTAGATAATGACGATAATAACGACGACATTAACGACGATGATTATGACAAAATAACGACGATATTAACGACGATAATTATGAGGATGATAAGGACGATAACAACGATGATAATGACGATATTAACGACGATATTAACGACGATAATAACGACGATAATAAAGACAATAAAAAGAAGATAATGACAATAATAACGACGATATTAAAGATAATATTTATGACGATAACAACGTAGATAATGACGATAATAACGACGACATTATCGTCGATGATTATGACAAAATAACGACGATATTAACGACGATAATTATGAGGATGATAAGGATGATAACAACGATGATAATGACGATAATAACGACGACATTAACGACGATGATTATGACAAAATAACGACGATATTAACGACGATAATTATGAGGATGATAAGGACGATAACAACGATGATAATTACGATAATAACGACGACATTAGCGACGATGTTTATGACAAAATAACTACGATATTAACGACGATAATTATGAGGATAATAAAGACGATAACAACGTAGATAATGACGATAATAACGACGACATTAACGACAATGATTATGACAAAATAACGACGATATTAACGACGATAATTATGAGGATGATAAGGACGATAACAACGATGATAATGACGATAATAACGACGACATTAACGACGATGATTGTGACAAAATAACGACGATATTAACGACGATAATTATGAGGATGATAAGGACGATAACAACGATGATAATGACGATATTAACGACGATATTAACGACGATAATAACGACGTTAATAACGACGATAAAAAGAAAATAATGACAATAATAACGACGATATTATCGATGATATTTATGACGATAACAACGATGATAATGACGATAATAACGACGACATTAACGACGATGATTATGACAAAATAACGACGATATTAACGACGATAATTATGAGGATGATAAGGACGATAACAACGATGATAATGACGATATTAACGACGATATTAACGACGATAATAACGACGTTAATAACGACGATAAAAAGAAGATAATGACAATAATAACGACGATATTATCGATGATATTTATGACGATAACAACGTAGATAATGACGATAATAACGACGACATTAACGACGATGATTATGACAAAATAACGACGATATTAACGACGATAATTAAGAGGATGATAAGGACGTTAACAACGATGATAATGACGATAATAACAACGACATTAGCGACGATGTTTATGACAAAATAACGACGATATTAACGACGATAATTATGAGGATAATAAGGACGATAACAACGATTATAATGACGATATTAACGACGATATTAACGACGATAATAACGACGTTAAAAACGACGATAAAAAGAAGATAATGACAATAATAAGGACGATATTATCGATGATATTTATGACGATAACAACGTAGATAATGACGATAATAACGACGACATTAACGACGATGATTATGACAAAATAACGACGATATTAACGACGATAATTATGAGGATGATAAGGACGATAACAACGATGATAATGACGATATTAACGACGATATTAACGACGATAATAACGACGATAATAAAGACAATAAAAAGAAGATAATGACAATAATAACGACGATATTAAAGATAATATTTATGACGATAACAACGTAGATAATGACGATAATAACGACGACATTATCGTCGATGATTATGACAAAATAACGACGATATTAACGACGATAATTATGAGGATGATAAGGATGATAACAACGATGATAATGACGATAATAACGACGACATTAACGACGATGATTATGACAAAATAACGACGATAATTATGAGGATGATAAGGACGATAACAACGATGATAATGACGATAATAACGACGACATTAGCGACGATGTTTATGACAAAATAACTACGATATTAACGACGATAATTATGAGGATAATAAGGACGATAACAACGAAGATAATGACGATAATAACGACGACATTAACGACAATGATTATGACAAAATAACGACGATATTAACGACGATAATTATGAGGATGATAAGGACGATAACAACGATGATAATGACGATAATAACGACGACATTAGCGACGATGTTTATGACAAAATAACGACGATATTAACGACGATAACTATGAGGATAATAAGGACGATAACAACGATGATAATGACGATATTAACGACGATATTAACGACGATAATAACGACGTTAATAACGACGATAAAAAGAAGATAATGACAATAATAACGACGATATTATCGATGATATTTATGACGATAACAACGATGATAATGACGATAATAACGACGACATTAACGACGATGATTATGACAAAATAACGACGATATTAACGACGATAATTATGAGGATGATAAGGACGATAACAACGATGATAATGACGATATTAACGACGATATTAACGACGATAATAACGACGTTAATAACGACCATAAAAAGAAGATAATGACAATAATAACGACGATATTATCGATGATATTTATGACGATAACAACGATGATAATGACGATAATAACGACGACATTAACGACGATGATTATGACAAAATAACGACGATATTAACGATGATAATTATGAGGATGATAAGGACGATAACAACGATGATAATGACGAAATAACGACGATAATAACGACGATAATTATGAGGATAATAACGACGATAACAACGATTATAATGACGATATTAACGACGATATTAAAGATAATATTTATGACGATAACAACGTAGATAATGACGATAATAACGACGACATTAACGACGATGATTATGACAAAATAACGACGATATTAACGACGATAATTATGAGGATAATAAGGACGATAACAACGATGATAATGACGATATTAACGACGATATTAACGACGATAATAACGACGATAACAACGATGATAATGACGAAATAACGACGATAATAACGACGATAATTATGACAAAATAACGACGATATTAACGACGATAATTATGAGGATAATAAGGACGATAACAACGATGATAATGACGATATTAACGACGATATTAACGACGATAATAACGACGATAGCAACGATGATAATGACGAAATAACGACGATAATAACGACGATAATTATGAGGATAATAACGACGATAACAACGATTATAATGACGATATTAACGACGACATTAGCGACGATGTTTATGACAAAATAATGACGATATTAACGACGATAACTATGAGGATAATAAGGACGATAACAACGATTATAATGACGATATTAACGACGATATTAACGACGATAATAACGACGTTAATAGCGACGATAAAAAGAAGATAATGACAATAATAACGACGATATTATCGATGATATTTATGACGATAACAACGTAGATAATGACGATAATAACGACGACATTAACGACGATGATTATGACAAAATAACGACGATATTAACGACGATAATTATGAGGATAATAAGGACGATAACAACGTAGATAATGACGATAATAACGACGACATTAACGACAATGATTATGACAAAATAACGACGATATTAACGACGATAATTATGAGGATGATAAGGACGATAACAACGATGATAATGACGATAATAACGACGACATTAACGACGATGATTGTGACAAAATAACGACGATATTAACGACGATAATTATGAGGATGATAAGGACGATAACAACGATGATAATGACGATATTAACGACGATATTAACGACGATAATAACGACGTTAATAACGACGATAAAAAGAAAATAATGACAATAATAACGACGATATTATCGATGATATTTATGACGATAACAACGATGATAATGACGATAATAACGACGACATTAACGACGATGATTATGACAAAATAACGACGATATTAACGACGATAATTATGAGGATGATAAGGACGATAACAACGATGATAATGACGATATTAACGACGATATTAACGACGATAATAACGACGTTAATAACGACGATAAAAAGAAGATAATGACAATAATAACGACGATATTATCGATGATATTTATGACGATAACAACGTAGATAATGACGATAATAACGACGACATTAACGACGATGATTATGACAAAATAACGACGATATTAACGACGATAATTAAGAGGATGATAAGGACGATAACAACGATGATAATGACGATAATAACAACGACATTAGCGACGATGTTTATGACAAAATAACGACGATATTAACGACGATAATTGTGAGGATAATAAGGACGATAACAACGATTATAATGACGATATTAACGACGATATTAACGACGATAATAACGACGTTAAAAACGACGATAAAAAGAAGATAATGACAATAATAACGACGATATTATCGATGATATTTATGACGATAACAACGTAGATAATGACGATAATAACGACGACATTAACGACGATGATTATGACAAAATAACGACGATATTAACGACGATAATTATGAGGATGATAAGGACGATAACAACGATGATAATGACGATATTAACGACGATATTAACGACGATAATAACGACGATAATAAAGACAATAAAAAGAAGATAATGAAAATAATAACGACGATATTAAAGATAATATTTATGACGATAACAACGTAGATAATGACGATAATAACGACGACATTATCGTCGATGATTATGACAAAATAACGACGATATTAACGACGATAATTATGAGGATGATAAGGATGATAACAACGATGATAATGACGATAATAACGACGACATTAACGACGATGATTATGACAAAATAACGACGATAATTATGAGGATGATAAGGACGATAACAACGATGATAATGACGATAATAACGACGACATTAGCGACGATGTTTATGACAAAATAACTACGATATTAACGACGATAATTATGAGGATAATAAGGACGATAACAACGAAGATAATGACGATAATAACGACGACATTAACGACAATGATTATGACAAAATAACGACGATATTAACGACGATAATTATGAGGATGATAAGGACGATAACAACGATGATAATGACGATAATAACGACGACATTATCGACGATGTTTATGACAAAATAACGACGATATTAACGACGATAACTATGAGGATAATAAGGACGATAACAAAGATGATAATGACGATATTAACGACGATATTAACGACGATAATAACGACGTTAATAACGACGATAAAAAGAAGATAATGACAATAATAACGACGATATTATCGATGATATTTATGACGATAACAACGATGATAATGACGATAATAACGACGACATTAACGACGATGATTATGACAAAATAACGACGATATTAACGACGATAATTATGAGGATGATAAGGACGATAACAACGATGATAATGACGATATTAACGACGATATTAACGACGATAATAACGACGTTAATAACGACCATAAAAAGAAGATAATGACAATAATAACGACGATATTATCGATGATATTTATGACGATAACAACGATGATAATGACGATAATAACGACGACATTAACGACGATGATTATGACAAAATAACGACGATATTAACGATGATAATTATGAGGATGATAAGGACGATAACAACGATGATAATGACGAAATAACGACGATAATAACGACGATAATTATGAGGATAATAACGACGATAACAACGATTATAATGACGATATTAACGACGATATTAAAGATAATATTTATGACGATAACAACGTAGATAATGACGATAATAACGACGACATTAACGACGATGATTATGACAAAATAACGACGATATTAACGACGATAATTATGAGGATAATAAGGACGATAACAACGATGATAATGACGATATTAACGACGATATTAACGACGATAATAACGACGATAACAACGATGATAATGACGAAATAACGACGATAATAACGACGATAATTATGACAAAATAACGACGATATTAACGACGATAATTATGAGGATAATAAGGACGATAACAACGATGATAATGACGATATTAACGACGATATTAACGACGATAATAACGACGATAGCAACGATGATAATGACGAAATAACGACGATAATAACGACGATAATTATGAGGATAATAACGACGATAACAACGATTATAATGACGATATTAACGACGACATTAGCGACGATGTTTATGACAAAATAACGACGATATTAACGACGATAACTATGAGGATAATAAGGACGATAACAACGATTATAATGACGATATTAACGACGATATTAACGACGATAATAACGACGTTAATAACGACGATAAAAAGAAGATAATGACAATAATAACGACGATATTATCGATGATATTTATGACGATAACAACGTAGATAATGACGATAATAACGACGACATTAACGACGATGATTATGACAAAATAACGACGATATTAACGACGATAATTATGAGGATGATAAGGACGATAACAACGATGATAATGACGATAATAACGACGACATTAACGACGATGATTATGACAAAATAACGACGATATTAACGACGATAATTATGAGGATGATAAGGACGATAACAACGATGATAATGACGATATTAACGACGATATTAACGACGATATTAACGACGATAATAACGACGTTAATAACGACGATAATTATGAGGATAATAAGGACGATAACAACGATGATAATGACGATATTAACGACGATATTAACGACGATAATAACGACGATATTAACGACGATAATAAAGACAATAAAAAGAAGATAATGACAGTAATAACGACGATATTAACGATAATATTTATGACGATAACAACGTAGATAATGACGATAATAACGACGACATTAACGACGATGATTATGACAAAATAACGACGATATTAACGACGATAATTATGAGGATGATAAGGACGATAACAACGATGATAATGACGATAATAACGACGACATTAACGACGATGATTGTGACAAAATAACGACGATATTAACGACGATAATTATGAGGATAATAAGGACGATAACAACGATGATAATGACGATATTAACGACGATATTAACGACGATAATAACGACGTTAAAAACGACGATAAAAAGAAGATAATGACAATAATTACGACGATATTATCGATGATATTTATGACGATAACAACGTAGATAATGACGATAATAACGACGACATTAACGACGATGATTATGACAAAATAACGACGATATTAACGACGATAATTATGAGGATGATAAGGACGATAACAACGATGATAATGACGATATTAACGACGATATTAACGACGATAATAACGACGTTAATAACGACGATAAAAAGAAGATAACGACAATAATAACGAAGATATTATCGATGATATTTATGACGATAACAACGTAGATAATGACGATAATAACGACGACATTAACGACGATGATTATGACAAAATAACGACGATATTAACGACGATAATTATGAGGATAATAAGGACGATAACAACGATGATAATGACGATATTAACGACGATATTAACGACGATAATAACGACGATATTAACGACGATAATAAAGACAATAAAAAGAAGATAATGACAATAATAACGACGATATTAAAGATAATATTTATGACGATAACAACGTAGATAATGACGATAATAACGACGACATTAACAACGATGATTATGACAAAATAACGACGATATTAACGACGATAATTTGAGGATGATAAGGACGATAACAACGATATTAACGACGATATTAACGACGATAATAACGACGATATTAACGACGATAATAACGACGATAAAAAGATGATAATGACAATAATAACGACGATATTATCGATGATATTTATGACGATAACAACGTAGATAATGACGATAATAACGACGACATTAACGACGATGATTATGACAAAATAACGACGATATTAACGACGATAATAAAGACAATAAAAAGAAGATAATGACAATAATAACGACGATATTAAAGATAATATTTATGACGATAACAACGTAGATAATGACGATAATAACGACGACATTAACGACGATGATTATGACAAAATAACGACGATATTAACGACGATAATTATGAGGATGATAAGGACGATAACAACGATGATAATGACGATATTAACGACGATATTAACGACGATAATAACGACGATATTAACGACGATAATAAAGACAATAAAAAGAAGATAATGACAATAATAACGACGATATTAAAGATAATATTTATGACGATAACAACGTAGATAATGACGATAATAACGACGACATTAACGACGATGATTATGACAAAATAACGACGATATTAACGACGATAATTATGAGGATAATAAGGACGATAACAACGATGATAATGACGATATTAACGACGATATAACGACGATAATAACGACGATATTAACGACGATAATAAAGACAATAAAAAGAAGATAATGACAATAATAACGACGATATTAAAGATAATATTTATGACGATAACAACGTAGATAATGACGATAATAACGACGACATTAACGACGATGATTATGACAAAATAACGACGATATTAACGACGATAATTATGAGGATGATAAGGACGATAACAACGATATTAACGACGATATTAACGACGATAATAACGACGATATTAACGACGATAATAACGACGATAAAAAGATGATAATGACAATAATAACGACGATATTATCGATGATATTTATGACGATAACAACGTAGATAATGACGATAATAACGACGACATTAACGACGATGATTATGACAAAATAACGACGATATTAACGACGATAATTATGAGGATGATAAGGACGATAACAACAATGATAATGACGATATTAACGACGATATTAACGACGATAATAACGACGTTAATAACGACGATAAAATGAAGATAATGACAATAATAACGACGATATTATCGATGATATTTATGACGATAACAACGTGGATAATGACGATAATAACGACGACATTAACGACGATGATTATGACAAAATAACGACGATATTAACGACGATAATAAAGACAATAAAAAGAAGATAATGACAATAATAACGACGATATTAAAGATAATATTTATTACGATAACAACGTAGATAATGACGATAATAACGACGACATTAACGACGATGATTATGACAAAATAACGACGATATTAACGACGATAATTATGAGGATGATAAGGACGATAACAACGATGATAATGACGATATTAACGACGATATTAACGACGATAATAACGACGTTAATAACGACGATAAAAAGAAGATAATGACAATAATAACGACGATATTATCGATGATATTTATGACGATAACAACGTAGATAATGACGATAATAACGACGACATTAACGACGATGATTATGACAAAATAACGACGATATTAACGACGATAATTATGAGGATAATAAGGACGATAACAACGATGATAATGACGATATTAACGACGATATTAACGACGATAATAACGACGATATTAACGACGATAATAAAGACAATAAAAAGAAGATAATGACAATAATAACGACGATATTAAAGATAATATTTATGACGATAACAACGTAGATAATGACGATAAAAACGACGACATTAACGACGATGATTATGACAAAATAACGACGATATTAACGACGATAATTATGAGGATGATAAGGACGATAACAACGATGATAATGACGATATTAACGACGATATTAACGACGATAATAACGACGATATTAACGACGATAATAACGACGATAAAAAGAAGATAATGACAATAATAACGACGATATTAACGACGATAATAACGACGATAATAAAGACGATATTAACGACGATAATAACGACGATATTATCGATGATATTTTGACGATAACAACGTAGATAATGACGATAATAACGACGACATTAACGACGATAATAACGACGTTAAAAACGACGATAAAAAGAAGATAATGACAATAATAACGACGATATTATCGATGATATTTATGACGATAACAACGTAGATAATGACGATAATAACGACGACATTAACGACGATGATTATGACAAAATAACGACGATATTAACGACGATAATTATGAGGATGATAAGGACGATAACAACGATGATAATGACGATATTAACGACGATATTAACGACGATAATAACGACGTTAATAACGACGATAAAAAGAAGATAATGACAATAATAACGACGATATTAACGACGATAATAAAGACAATAAAAAGAAGATAATGACAATAATAACGACGATATTAAAGATAAAATTTATGACGATAACAACGTAGATAATGACGATAATAACGACGACATTAACGACGATGATTATGACAAAATAACGACGATATTAACGACGATAATTATGAGGATGATAAGGACGATAACAACGATGATAATGACGATATTAACGACGATATTAACGACGATAATAACGACGTTAATAACGACGATAAAAAGAAGATAATGACAATAATAACGACGATATTAACGACGATAATAACGACGTTAATAACGACGATAATAACGACGATAATAAGAAGATAATGACAATAACAACGACGATATTAACGACGATAATAACGACGATAATAAAGACGATATTAACGACGATAATAACGACGATAAAAAGAAGATAATGACAATAATAACGACGATATTATCGATGATATTTTGACGATAACAACGTAGATAATGACGATAATAACGACGACATTAACGACGATGATTATGACAAAATAACGACGATATTAACGACGATAATTATGAGGATAATAAGGACGATAACAACGATGATAATGACGATATTAACGACGACATTAACGACGATGATTATGACAAAATAACGACGATATTAACGACGATAATTATGAGGATGATAAGGACGATAACAACGATGATAATGACGATATTAACGACGATATTAACGACGATAATAACGACGATAAAAAGAAGATAATGACAATAATAACGACGATATTAACGACGATAATAACGACGATAATAAAGACGATATTAACGACGATAATAACGACGATAAAAAGAAGATAATGACAATAATAACGACGATATTATCGATGATATTTTGACGATAACAACGTAGATAATGACGATAATAACGACGACATTAACGACGATAATAACGACGTTAAAAACGACGATAAAAAGAAGATAATGACAATAATAACGACGATATTATCGATGATATTTATGACGATAACAACGTAGATAATGACGATAATAACGACGACATTAACGACGATGATTATGACAAAATAACGACGATATTAACGACGATAATTATGAGGATGATAAGGACGCTAACAACGATGATAATGACGATATAAACGACGATATTAACGACGATAATAACGACGTTAATAACGGCGATAAAAAGAAGATAATGACAATAATAACGACGATATTATCGATGATATTTATGACGATAACAACGTAGATAATGACGATAATAACGACGACATTAACGACGATGATTATGAGGATGATAAGGACGATAACAACGATGATAATGAGGATATTAACGACGATAATAACGACGATATTAACGACGAAAATAACGACGATAAAAAGAAGATAATGACAATAATAACGACGATATTAACGATGATAATTATGACGATAACAACGAAGATAATGACGATAATAACGACGACATTAACGACGATGATTATGACAAAATAACGACGATATTAACGACGATAATTATGAGGATGATAAGGACGATAACAACGATGATAATGACGATATTAACGACGATATTAACGACGATAATAACGACGTTAATAACGACGATAAAAAGAAGATAATGACAATAATAACGACGATATTATCGATGATATTTATGACGATAACAACGTAGATAATGACGATAATAACGACGACATTAACGACGATGATTATGACAAAATAACGACGATATTAACGACGATAATTATGAGGATAATAAGGACGATAACAACGATGATAATGACGATATTAACGACGATATTAACGACGATAATAACGACGATATTAACGACGATAATAAAGACAATAAAAAGAAGATAATGACAATAATAACGACGATATTAAAGATAATATTTATGACGATAACAACGTAGATAATGACGATAATAACGACGACATTAACGACGATGATTATGACAAAATAACGACGATATTAACGACGATAATTATGAGGATAATAAGGACGATAACAACGATGATAATGACGATATTAACGACGATATTAACGACGATAATAACGACGATATTAACGACGATAATAAAGACAATAAAAAGAAGATAATGACAATAATAACGACGATATTATCGATGATATTTATGACGATAACAACGTAGATAATGACGATAATAACGACGACATTAACGACGATGATTATGACAAAATAACGACGATATTAACGACGATAATTATGAGGATGATAAGGACGATAACAACGATGATAATGACGATAATAACGACGACATTAACAACGATGATTGTGACAAAATAACGACGATATTAACGACGATAATTATGAGGATGATAAGGACGATAACAACGATGATAATGACGATATTAACGACGATATTAACGACGATAATAACGACGTTAAAAACGACGATAAAAAGAAGATAATGACAATAATAACGACGATATTATCGATGATATTTATGACGATAACAACGTAGGTAATGACGATAATAACGACGACATCAACGACGATGATTATGACAAAATAACGACGATATTAACGACGATAATTATGAGGATGATAAGGACGATAACAACGATGATAATGACGATATTAACGACGATATTAACGACGATAATAACGACGTTAATAACGACGATAAAAAGAAGATAATGACAATAATGACGACGATATTATCGATGATATTTATGACGATAACAACGTAGATAATGACGATAATAACGACGACATTAACGACGATGATTATGACAAAATAACGACGATATTAACGACGATAATTATGAGGATGATAAGGACGATAACAACGATGATAATGACGATAATAACGACGACATTAGCGACGATGTTTATGACAAAATAACGACGATATTAACGACGATAATTATGAGTATAATAAGGACGATAACAACGATTATAATGACGATATTAACGACGATATTAACGACGATAATAACGACGTTAAAAACGACGATAAAAAGAAGATAATGACAATAATAACGACGATATTATCGATGATATTTATGACGATAACAACGTAGATAATGACGATAATAACGACGACATTAACGACGATGATTATGACAAAATAACGACGATATTAACAACGATAATTATGAGGATGATAAGGACGATAACAACGATGATAATGACGATATTAACGACGATATTAACGACGATAATAACGATGTTAATAACGACGATAAAAAGAAGATAATGACAATAATAACGACGATATTATCGATGATATTTATGACGATAACAACGTAGATAATGACGATAATAACGACGACATTAACGACGATGATTATGACAAAATAACGACGATATTAACGACGATAATTATGAGGATAATAAGGACGATAACAACGATGATAATGACGATATTAACGACGATATTAACGACGATAATAACGACGATATTAACGACGATAATAAAGACAATAAAAAGAAGATAATGACAATAATAACGACGATATTAAAGATAATATTTATGACGATAACAACGTAGATAATGACGATAATAACGACGACATTAACGACGATGATTATGACAAAATAACGACGATATTAACGACGATAATTATGAGGATGATAAGGACGATAACGACGATGATAATGACGATAATAACGACGATATTAACGACGATAATAACGACGATATTAACGACGATAATAACGACGATAAAAAGAAGATAATGACAATAATAACGACGATATTAACGACGATAATAACGACGATAATAAAGACGATATTAACGACGATAATAACGACGATAAAAAGAAGATAATGACAATAATAACGACGATATTATCGATGATATTTTGACGATAACAACGTAGATAATGACGATAATAACGACGACATTAACGACGATAATAACGACGTTAAAAACGACGATAAAAAGAAGATAATGACAATAATAACGACGATATTATCGATGATATTTATGACGATAACAACGTAGATAATGACGATAATAACGACGACATTAACGACGATGATTATGACAAAATAACGACGATATTAACGACGATAATTATGAGGATGATAAGGACGATAACAACGATGATAATGACGATATTAACGACGATATTAACGACGATAATAACGACGTTAATAACGACGATAAAAAGAAGATAATGACAATAATAACGACGATATTATCGATGATATTTATGACGATAACAACGTAGATAATGACGATAATAACGACGACATTAACGACGATGATTATGACAAAATAACGACGATATTAACGACGATAATTATGAGGATGATAAGGACGATAACAACGATGATAATGACGATATTAACGACGATATTAACGACGATAATAACGACGTTAATAACGACGATAAAAAGAAGATAATGACAATAATAACGACGATATTAACGACGATAATAAAGACAATAAAAAGAAGATAATGACAATAATAACGACGATATTAAAGATAAAATTTATGACGATAACAACGTAGATAATGACGATAATAACGACGACATTAACGACGATGATTATGACAAAATAACGACGATATTAACGACGATAATTATGAGGATGATAAGGACGATAACAACGATGATAATGACGATATTAACGACGATATTAACGACGATAATAACGACGTTAATAACGACGATAAAAAGAAGATAATGACAATAATAACGACGATATTAACGACGATAATAAAGACAATAAAAAGAAGATAATGACAATAATAACGACGATATTAAAGATAATATTTATGACGATAACAACGTAGATAATGACGATAATAACGACGACATTAACGACGATGATTATGACAAAATAACGACGATATTAACGACGATAATTATGAGGATGATAAGGACGATAACAACGATGATAATGACGATATTAACGACGATATTAACGACGATAATAACGACGTTAATAACGACGATAATAACGACGATAATAAGAAGATAATGACAATAACAACGACGATATTAACGACGATAATAACGACGATAATAAAGACGATATTAACGACGATAATAACGACGATAAAAAGAAGATAATGACAATAATAACGACGATATTATCGATGATATTTTGACGATAACAACGTAGATAATGACGATAATAACGACGACATTAACGACGATGATTATGACAAAATAACGACGATATTAACGACGATAATTATGAGGATAATAAGGACGATAACAACGATGATAATGACGATATTAACGACGACATTAACGACGATGATTATGACAAAATAACGACGATATTAACGACGATAATTATGAGGATGATAAGGACGATAACAACGATGATAATGACGATATTAACGACGATATTAACGACGATAATAACGACGATAAAAAGAAGATAATGACAATAATAACGACGATATTAACGACGATAATAACGACGATAATAAAGACGATATTAACGACGATAATAACGACGATAAAAAGAAGATAATGACAATAATAACGACGATATTATCGATGATATTTTGACGATAACAACGTAGATAATGACGATAATAACGACGACATTAACGACGATAATAACGACGTTAAAAACGACGATAAAAAGAAGATAATGACAATAATAACGACGATATTATCGATGATATTTATGACGATAACAACGTAGATAATGACGATAATAACGACGACATTAACAACGATGATTATGACAAAATAACGACGATATTAACGACGATAATTATGAGGATGATAAGGACGCTAACAACGATGATAATGACGATATTAACGACGATATTAACGACGATAATAACGACGTTAATAACGACGATAAAAAGAAGATAATGACAATAATAACGACGATATTATCGATGATATTTATGACGATAACAACGTAGATAATGACGATAATAACGACGACATTAACGACGATGATTATGAGGATGATAAGGACGATAACAACGATGATAATGACGATATTAACGACGATAATAACGACGATATTAACGACGAAAATAACGACGATAAAAAGAAGATAATGACAATAATAACGACGATATTAACGATGATAATTATGACGATAACAACGAAGATAATGACGATAATAACGACGACATTAACGACGATGATTATGACAAAATAACGACGATATTAACGACGATAATTATGAGGATGATAAGGACGATAACAACGATGATAATGACGATAATAACGACGACATTAGCGACGATGTTTATGACAAAATAACGACGATATTAACGACGATAATTATGAGTATAATAAGGACGATAACAACGATTATAATGACGATATTAACGACGATATTAACGACGATAATAACGACGTTAAAAACGACGATAAAAAGAAGATAATGACAATAATAACGACGATATTATCGATGATATTTATGACGATAACAACGTAGATAATGACGATAATAACGACGACATTAACGACGATGATTATGACAAAATAACGACGATATTAACGACGATAATTATGAGGATGATAAGGACGATAACAACGATGATAATGACGATATTAACGACGATATTAACGACGATAATAACGACGTTAATAACGACGATAAAAAGAAGATAATGACAATAATAACGACGATATTATCGATGATATTTATGACGATAACAACGTAGATAATGACGATAATAACGACGACATTAACGACGATGATTATGACAAAATAACGACGATATTAACGACGATAATTATGAGGATAATAAGGACGATAACAACGATGATAATGACGATATTAACGACGATATTAACGACGATAATAACGACGATATTAACGACGATAATAAAGACAATAAAAAGAAGATAATGACAATAATAACGACGATATTAAAGATAATATTTATGACGATAACAACGTAGATAATGACGATAATATCGACGACATTAACGACGATGATTATGACAAAATAACGACGATATTAACGACGATAATTATGAGGATGATAAGGACGATAACAACGATGATAATGACGATATTAACGACGATATTAACGACGATAATAACGACGATATTAACGACGATAATAACGACGATAAAAAGAAGATAATGACAATAATAACGACGATATTAACGACGATAATAACGACGATAATAAAGACGATATTAACGACGATAATAACGACGATAAAAAGAAGATAATGACAATAATAACGACGATATTATCGATGATATTTTGACGATAACAACGTAGATAATGACGATAATAACGACGACATTAACGACGATAATAACGACGTTAAAAACGACGATAAAAAGAAGATAATGACAATAATAACGACGATATTATCGATGATATTTATGACGATAACAACGTAGATAATGACGATAATAACGACGACATTAACGACGATGATTATGACAAAATAACGACGATATTAACGACGATAATTATGAGGATGATAAGGACGATAACAACGATGATAATGACGATATTAACGACGATATTAACGACGATAATAACGACGTTAATAACGACGATAAAAAGAAGATAATGACAATAATAACGACGATATTATCGATGATATTTATGACGATAACAACGTAGATAATGACGATAATAACGACGACATTAACGACGATGATTATGACAAAATAACGACGATATTAACGACGATAATTATGAGGATGATAAGGACGATAACAACGATGATAATGACGATATTAACGACGATATTAACGACGATAATAACGACGTTAATAACGACGATAAAAAGAAGATAATGACAATAATAACGACGATATTAACGACGATAATAAAGACAATAAAAAGAAGATAATGACAATAATAACGACGATATTAAAGATAAAATTTATGACGATAACAACGTAGATAATGACGATAATAACGACGACATTAACGACGATGATTATGACAAAATAACGACGATATTAACGACGATAATTATGAGGATAATAAGGACGATAACAACGATGATAATGACGATATTAACGACGACATTAACGACGATGATTATGACAAAATAACGACGATATTAACGACGATAATTATGAGGATAATAAGGACGATAACAACGATGATAATGACGATATTAACGACGATATTAACGACGATAATAACGACGATATTAACGACGATAATAAAGACAATAAAAAGAAGATAATGACAATAATAACGACGATATTATCGATGATATTTATGACGATAACAACGTAGATAATGACGATAATAACGACGACATTAACGACGATGATTATGACAAAATAACGACGATATTAACGACGATAATTATGAGGATGATAAGGACGATAACAACGATGATAATGACGATAATAACGACGACATTAACAACGATGATTGTGACAAAATAACGACGATATTAACGACGATAATTATGAGGATGATAAGGACGATAACAACGATGATAATGACGATATTAACGACGATATTAACGACGATAATAACGACGTTAAAAACGACGATAAAAAGAAGATAATGACAATAATAACGACGATATTATCGATGATATTTATGACGATAACAACGTAGATAATGACGATAATAACGATGACATTAACGACGATGATTATGACAAAATAACGACGATATTAACGACGATAATTATGAGGATGATAAGGACGATAACAACGATGATAATGACGATATTAACGACGATATTAACGACGATAATAACGACGTTAATAACGACGATAAAAAGAAGATAATGACAATAATGACGACGATATTATCGATGATATTTATGACGATAACAACGTAGATAATGACGATAATAACGACGACATTAACGACGATGATTATGACAAAATAACGAGGATATTAACGACGATAATTATGAGGATGATAAGGACGATAACAACGATGATAATGACGATAATAACGACGACAATAGCGACGATGTTTATGACAAAATAACGACGATATTAACGACGATAATTAAGAGTATAATAAGGACGATAACAACGATTATAATGACGATATTAACGACGATATTAACGACGATAATAACGACGTTAAAAACGACGATAAAAAGAAGATAATGACAATAATAACGACGATATTATCGATGATATTTATGACGATAACAACGTAGATAATGACGATAATAACGACGACATTAACGACGATGATTATGACAAAATAACGACGATATTAACGACGATAATTATGAGGATGATAAGGACGATAACAACGATGATAATGACGATATTAACGACGATATTAACGACGATAATAACGACGTTAATAACGACGATAAAAAGAAGATAATGACAATAATAACGACGATATTATCGATGATATTTATGACGATAACAACGTAGATAATGACGATAATAACGACGACATTAACGACGATGATTATGACAAAATAACGACGATATTAACGACGATAATTATGAGGATGATAAGGACGCTAACAACGATGATAATGACGATATTAACGACGATATTAACGACGATAATAACGACGTTAATAACGACGATAAAAAGAAGATAATGACAATAATAACGACGATATTATCGATGATATTTATGACGATAACAACGTAGATAATGACGATAATAACGACGACATTAACGACGATGATTATGAGGATGATAAGGACGATAACAACGATGATAATGACGATATTAACGACGATAATAACGACGATATTAACGACGAAAATAACGACGATAAAAAGAAGATAATGACAATAATAACGACGATATTAACGATGATAATTATGACGATAACAACGAAGATAATGACGATAATAACGACGACATTAACGACGATGATTATGACAAAATAACGACGATATTAACGACGATAATTATGAGGATGATAAGGACGATAACAACGATGATAATGACGATATTAACGACGATATTAACGACGATAATAACGACGTTAATAACGACGATAAAAAGAAGATAATGACAATAATGACGACGATATTATCGATGATATTTATGACGATAACAACGTAGATAATGACGATAATAACGACGACATTAACGACGATGATTATGACAAAATAACGAGGATATTAACGACGATAATTATGAGGATGATAAGGACGATAACAACGATGATAATGACGATAATAACGACGACATTAGCGACGATGTTTATGACAAAATAACGACGATATTAACGACGATAATTAAGAGTATAATAAGGACGATAACAACGATTATAATGACGATATTAACGACGATATTAACGACGATAATAACGACGTTAAAAACGACGATAAAAAGAAGATAATGACAATAATAACGACGATATTATCGATGATATTTATGACGATAACAACGTAGATAATGACGATAATAACGACGACATTAACGACGATGATTATGACAAAATAACGACGATATTAACGACGATAATTATGAGGATGATAAGGACGATAACAACGATGATAATGACGATATTAACGACGATATTAACGACGATAATAACGACGTTAATAACGACGATAAAAAGAAGATAATGACAATAATAACGACGATATTATCGATGATATTTATGACGATAACAACGTAGATAATGACGATAATAACGACGACATTAACGACGATGATTATGACAAAATAACGACGATATTAACGACGATAATTATGAGGATGATAAGGACGCTAACAACGATGATAATGACGATATTAACGACGATATTAACGACGATAATAACGACGTTAATAACGACGATAAAAAGAAGATAATGACAATAATAACGACGATATTATCGATGATATTTATGACGATAACAACGTAGATAATGACGATAATAACGACGACATTAACGACGATGATTATGAGGATGATAAGGACGATAACAACGATGATAATGACGATATTAACGACGATAATAACGACGATATTAACGACGAAAATAACGACGATAAAAAGAAGATAATGACAATAATAACGACGATATTAACGATGATAATTATGACGATAACAACGAAGATAATGACGATAATAACGACGACATTAACGACGATGATTATGACAAAATAACGACGATATTAACGACGATAATTATGAGGATGATAAGGACGATAACAACGATGATAATGACGATAATAACGACGACATCAGCGACGATGTTTATGACAAAATAACGACGATATTAACGACGATAATTATGAGTATAATAAGGACGATAACAACGATTATAATGACGATATTAACGACGATATTAACGACGATAATAACGACGTTAAAAACGACGATAAAAAGAAGATAATGACAATAATAACGACGATATTATCGATGATATTTATGACGATAACAACGTAGATAATGACGATAATAACGACGACATTAACGACGATGATTATGACAAAATAACGACGATATTAACGACGATAATTATGAGGATGATAAGGACGATAACAACGATGATAATGACGATATTAACGACGATATTAACGACGATAATAACGACGTTAATAACGACGATAAAAAGAAGATAATGACAATAATAACGACGATATTATCGATGATATTTATGACGATAACAACGTAGATAATGACGATAATAACGACGACATTAACGACGATGATTATGACAAAATAACGACGATATTAACGACGATAATTATGAGGATGATAAGGACGATAACAACGATGATAATGACGATATTAACGACGATATTAACGACGATAATAACGACGTTAATAACGACGATAAAAAGAAGATAATGACAATAATAACGACGATATTAACGACGATAATAAAGACAATAAAAAGAAGATAATGACAATAATAACGACGATATTAAAGATAAAATTTATGACGATAACAACGTAGATAATGACGATAATAACGACGACATTAACGACGATGATTATGACAAAATAACGACGATATTAACGACGATAATTATGAGGATGATAAGGACGATAACAACGATGATAATGACGATATTAACGACGATATTAACGACGATAATAACGACGTTAATAACGACGATAAAAAGAAGATAATGACAATAATAACGACGATATTATCGATGATATTTATGACGATAACAACGTAGATAATGACGATAATAACGACGACATTAACGACGATGATTATGACAAAATAACGACGATATTAACGACGATAATTATGAGGATGATAAGGACGATAACAACGATGATAATGACGATATTAACGACGATATTAACGACGATAATAACGACGTTAATAACGACGATAAAAAGAAGATAATGACAATAATAACGACGATATTAACGACGATAATAAAGACAATAAAAAGAAGATAATGACAATAATAACGACGATATTAAAGATAAAATTTATGACGATAACAACGTAGATAATGACGATAATAACGACGACATTAACGACGATGATTATGACAAAATAACGACGATATTAACGACGATAATTATGAGGATGATAAGGACGATAACAACGATGATAATGACGATAATAACGACGACATTAACAACGATGATTGTGACAAAATAACGACGATATTAACGACGATAATTATGAGGATGATAAGGACGATAACAACGATGATAATGACGATATTAACGACGATATTAACGACGATAATAACGACGTTAAAAACTACGATAAAAAGAAGATAATGACAATAATAACGACGATATTATCGATGATATTTATGACGATAACAACGTAGATAATGACGATAATAACGACGACATTAACGACGATGATTATGACAAAATAACGACGATATTAACGACGATAATTATGAGGATGATAAGGACGATAACAACGATGATAATGACGATATTAACGACGATATTAACGACGATAATAACGACGTTAATAACGACGATAAAAAGAAGATAATGACAATAATGACGACGATATTATCGATGATATTTATGACGATAACAACGTAGATAATGACGATAATAACGACGACATTAACGACGATGATTATGACAAAATAACGACGATATTAACGACGATAATTATGAGGATAATAAGGACGATAACAACGATGATAATGACGATATTAACGACGATATTAACGACGATAATAACGACGATATTAACGACGATAATAAAGACAATAAAAAGAAGATAATGACAATAATAACGACGATATTATCGATGATATTTATGACGATAACAACGTAGATAATGACGATAATAACGACGACATTAACGACGATGATTATGACAAAATAACGACGATATTAACGACGATAATTATGAGGATGATAAGGACGATAACAACGATGATAATGACGATAATAACGACGACATTAACAACGATGATTGTGACAAAATAACGACGATATTAACGACGATAATTATGAGGATGATAAGGACGATAACAACGATGATAATGACGATATTAACGACGATATTAACGACGATAATAACGACGTTAAAAACGACGATAAAAAGAAGATAATGACAATAATAACGACGATATTATCGATGATATTTATGACGATAACAACGTAGATAATGACGATAATAACGACGACATTAACGACGATGATTATGACAAAATAACGACGATATTAACGACGATAATTATGAGGATGATAAGGACGATAACAACGATGATAATGACGATATTAACGACGATATTAACGACGATAATAACGACGTTAATAACGACGATAAAAAGAAGATAATGACAATAATGACGACGATATTATCGATGATATTTATGACGATAACAACGTAGATAATGACGATAATAACGACGACATTAACGACGATGATTATGACAAAATAACGACGATATTAACGACGATAATTATGAGGATGATAAGGACGATAACAACGATGATAATGACGATAATAACGACGACATTAACGACGATGATTATGACAAAATAACGACGATATTAACGACGATAATTATGAGGATGATAAGGACGATAACAACGATGATAATGACGATATTAACGACGATATTAACGACGATAATAACGACGTTAATAACGACGATAAAAAGAAGATAATGACAATAATAACGACGATATTATCGATGATATTTATGACGATAACAACGTAGATAATGACGATAATAACGACGACATTAACGACGATGATTATGACAAAATAACGACGATATTAACGACGATAATTATGAGGATGATAAGGACGATAACAACGATGATAATGACGATATTAACGACGATATTAACGACGATAATAACGACGTTAATAACGACGATAAAAAGAAGATAATGACAATAATAACGACGATATTATCGATGATATTTATGACGATAACAACGTAGATAATGACGATAATAACGACGACATTAACGACGATGATTATGACAAAATAACGACGATATTAACGACGATAATTATGAGGATGATAAGGACGATAACAACGATGATAATGACGATATTAACGACGATATTAACGACGATAATAACGACGTTAATAACGACGATAAAAAGAAGATAATGACAATAATAACGACGATATTAACGACGATAATAAAGACAATAAAAAGAAGATAATGACAATAATAACGACGATATTAAAGATAAAATTTATGACGATAACAACGTAGATAATGACGATAATAACGACGACATTAACGACGATGATTATGACAAAATAACGACGATATTAACGACGATAATTATGAGGATAATAAGGACGATAACAACGATGATAATGACGATATTAACGACGACATTAACGACGATGATTATGACAAAATAACGACGATATTAACGACGATAATTATGAGGATAATAAGGACGATAACAACGATGATAATGACGATATTAACGACGATATTAACGACGATAATAACGACGATATTAACGACGATAATAAAGACAATAAAAAGAAGATAATGACAATAATAACGACGATATTATCGATGATATTTATGACGATAACAACGTAGATAATGACGATAATAACGACGACATTAACGACGATGATTATGACAAAATAACGACGATATTAACGACGATAATTATGAGGATGATAAGGACGATAACAACGATGATAATGACGATAATAACGACGACATTAACAACGATGATTGTGACAAAATAACGACGATATTAACGACGATAATTATGAGGATGATAAGGACGATAACAACGATGATAATGACGATATTAACGACGATATTAACGACGATAATAACGACGTTAAAAACTACGATAAAAAGAAGATAATGACAATAATAACGACGATATTATCGATGATATTTATGACGATAACAACGTAGATAATGACGATAATAACGACGACATTAACGACGATGATTATGACAAAATAACGACGATATTAACGACGATAATTATGAGGATGATAAGGACGATAACAACGATGATAATGACGATATTAACGACGATATTAACGACGATAATAACGACGTTAATAACGACGATAAAAAGAAGATAATGACAATAATGACGACGATATTATCGATGATATTTATGACGATAACAACGTAGATAATGACGATAATAACGACGACATTAACGACGATGATTATGACAAAATAACGACGATATTAACGACGATAATTATGAGGATAATAAGGACGATAACAACGATGATAATGACGATATTAACGACGATATTAACGACGATAATAACGACGATATTAACGACGATAATAAAGACAATAAAAAGAAGATAATGACAATAATAACGACGATATTATCGATGATATTTATGACGATAACAACGTAGATAATGACGATAATAACGACGACATTAACGACGATGATTATGACAAAATAACGACGATATTAACGACGATAATTATGAGGATGATAAGGACGATAACAACGATGATAATGACGATAATAACGACGACATTAACAACGATGATTGTGACAAAATAACGACGATATTAACGACGATAATTATGAGGATGATAAGGACGATAACAACGATGATAATGACGATATTAACGACGATATTAACGACGATAATAACGACGTTAAAAACGACGATAAAAAGAAGATAATGACAATAATAACGACGATATTATCGATGATATTTATGACGATAACAACGTAGATAATGACGATAATAACGACGACATTAACGACGATGATTATGACAAAATAACGACGATATTAACGACGATAATTATGAGGATGATAAGGACGATAACAACGATGATAATGACGATATTAACGACGATATTAACGACGATAATAACGACGTTAATAACGACGATAAAAAGAAGATAATGACAATAATGACGACGATATTATCGATGATATTTATGACGATAACAACGTAGATAATGACGATAATAACGACGACATTAACGACGATGATTATGACAAAATAACGACGATATTAACGACGATAATTATGAGGATGATAAGGACGATAACAACGATGATAATGACGATAATAACGACGACATTAGCGACGATGTTTATGACAAAATAACGACGATATTAACGACGATAATTATGAGTATAATAAGGACGATAACAACGATTATAATGACGATATTAACGACGATATTAACGACGATAATAACGACGTTAAAAACGACGATAAAAAGAAGATAATGACAATAATAACGACGATATTATCGATGATATTTATGACGATAACAACGTAGATAATGACGATAATAACGACGACATTAACGACGATGATTATGACAAAATAACGACGATATTAACGACGATAATTATGAGGATGATAAGGACGATAACAACGATGATAATGACGATATTAACGACGATATTAACGACGATAATAACGACGTTAATAACGACGATAAAAAGAAGATAATGACAATAATAACGACGATATTATCGATGATATTTATGACGATAACAACGTAGATAATGACGATAATAACGACGACATTAACGACGATGATTATGACAAAATAACGACGATATTAACGACGATAATTATGAGGATAATAAGGACGATAACAACGATGATAATGACGATATTAACGACGATATTAACGACGATAATAACGACGATATTAACGACGATAATAAAGACAATAAAAAGAAGATAATGACAATAATAACGACGATATTAAAGATAATATTTATGACGATAACAACGTAGATAATGACGATAATAACGACGACATTAACGACGATGATTATGACAAAATAACGACGATATTAACGACGATAATTATGAGGATGATAAGGACGATAACAACGATGATAATGACGATATTAACGACGATATTAACGACGATAATAACGACGATAATAACGACGTTAATAACGACGATAAAAAGAAGATAATGACAATAATAACGACGATATTATCGATGATATTTATGACGATAACAACGTAGATAATGACGATAATAACGACGACATTAACGACGATGATTATGACAAAATAACGACGATATTAACGACGATAATTATGAGGATGATAAGGACGCTAACAACAATGATAATGACGATATTAACGACGATAATAACGACGATAATAACGACGTTAATAACGACGATAAAAAGAAGATAATGACAATAATAACGACGATATTATCGATGATATTTATGACGATAACAACGTAGATAATGACGATAATAACGACGACATTAACGACGATGATTATGAGGATGATAAGGACGATAACAACGATGATAATGACGATATTAACGACGATAATAACGACGATATTAACGACGAAAATAACGACGATAAAAAGAAGATAATGACAATAATAACGACGATATTAACGATGATAATTATGACGATAACAACGAAGATAATGACGATAATAACGACGACATTAACGACGATGATTATGACAAAATAACGACGATATTAACGACGATAATTATGAGGATGATAAGGACGATAACAACGATGATAATGACGATAATAACGACGACATTAGCGACGATGTTTATGACAAAATAACGACGATATTAACGACGATAATTATGAGTATAATAAGGACGATAACAACGATTATAATGACGATATTAACGACGATATTAACGACGATAATAACGACGTTAAAAACGACGATAAAAAGAAGATAATGACAATAATAACGACGATATTATCGATGATATTTATGACGATAACAACGTAGATAATGACGATAATAACGACGACATTAACGACGATGATTATGACAAAATAACGACGATATTAACGACGATAATTATGAGGATGATAAGGACGATAACAACGATGATAATGACGATATTAACGACGATATTAATGACGATAATAACGACGTTAATAACGACGATAAAAAGAAGATAATGACAATAATAACGACGATATTATCGATGATATTTATGACGATAACAACGTAGATAATGACGATAATAACGACGACATTAACGACGATGATTATGACAAAATAACGACGATATTAACGACGATAATTATGAGGATGATAAGGACGATAACAACGATGATAATGGCGATATTAACGACGATATTAACGACGATGATTATGACAAAATAACGACGATATTAACGACGATAATTATGAGGATAATAAGGACGATAACAACGATGATAATGACGATATTAACGACGATATTAACGACGATAATAACGACGATATTAACGACGATAATAAAGACAATAAAAGAAGATAATGACAATAATAACGACGATATTATAGATGATATTTATGACGATAACAACGTAGATAATGACGATAATAACGACGACATTAACGACGATGATTATGACAAAATAACGACGATATTAACGACGATAATTATGAGGATGATAAGGACGATAACAACGATGATAATGACGATAATAACGACGACATTAACGACGATGATTATGACAAAATAACGACGATATTAACGACGATAATTATGAGGATGATAAGGACGATAACAACGATGATAATGACGATATTAACGACGATATTAACGACGATAATAACGACGTTAATAACGACGATAAAAAGAAGATAATGACAATAATGACGACGATATTATCGATGATATTTATGACGATAACAACGTAGATAATGACGATAATAACGACGACATTAACGACGATGATTATGACAAAATAACGACGATATTAACGACGATAATTATGAGGATGATAAGGACGATAACAACGATGATAATGACGATAATAACGACGACATTAGCGACGATGTTTATGACAAAATAACGACGATATTAACGACGATAATTATGAGTATAATAAGGACGATAACAACGATTATAATGACGATATTAACGACGATATTAACGACGATAATAACGACGATATTAACGACGATAATAAAGACAATAAAAAGAAGATAATGACAATAATAACGACGATATTAAAGATAATATTTATGACGATAACAACGTAGATAATGACGATAATAACGACGACATTAACGACGATGATTATGACAAAATAACGACGATATTAACGACGATAATTATGAGGATGATAAGGACGATAACAACGATGATAATGACGATATTAACGACGATATTAACGACGATAATAACGACGTTAATAACGACGATAAAAAGAAGATAATGACAATAATAACGACGATATTATCGATGATATTTATGACGATAACAACGTAGATAATGACGATAATAACGACGACATTAACGACGACGATTATGACAAAATAACGACGATATTAACGACGATAATTATGAGGATGATAAGGACGATAACAACGATGATAATGACGATATTAACGACGATATTAACGACGATAATAACGACGATATTAACGACGATAATAACGACGATAAAAAGATGATAATGACAATAATAACGACGATATTATCGATGATATTTTTGACGATAACAACGTAGATAATGACGATAATAACGACGACATTAACGACGATGATTATGACAAAATAACGACGATATTAACGACGATTATTATGAGGATGATAAGGACGATAACAACAATGATAATGACGATATTAACGACGATATTAACGACGATAATAACGACGTTAATAACGACGATAAAAAGAAGATAATGAGAATAATAACGACGATATTATCGATGATATTTATGACGATAACAACGTAGGTAATGACGATAATAACGACGACATTAACGACGATGATTATGACAAAATAACGACGATATTAACGACGATAATTATGAGGATAATAAGGACGATAACAACGATGATAATGACGATATTAACGACGATATTAACGACGATAATAACGACGTTAATAACGACGATAAAAAGAAGATAATGACAATAATAACGACGATATTATCGATGATATTTATGACGATAACAACGTAGATAATGACGATAATAACGACGACATTAACGACGATGATTATGAGGATGATAAGGACGATAACAACGATGATAATGACGATATTAACGACGATAATAACGACGATATTAACGACGAAAATAACGACGATAAAAAGAAGATAATGACAATAATAACGACGATATTATCGATGATATTTATGACGATAACAACGTAGATAATGACGATAATAACGACGACATTAACGACGATGATTATGACAAAATAACGACGATATTAACGACGATAATTATGAGGATGATAAGGACGATAACAACGATGATAATGACGATATTAACGACGATATTAACGACGATAATAACGACGTTAATAACGACGATAAAAAGAAGATAATGACAATAATAACGACGATATTATCGATGATATTTATGACGATAACAACGTAGATAATGACGATAATAACGACGACATTAACGACGATGATTATGACAAAATAACGACGATATTAACGACGATAATTGTGAGGATGATAAGGACGATAACAACGATGATAATGACGATATTAACGACGATATTAACGACGATAATAACGACGTTAATAACGACGATAAAAAGAAGATAATGACAATAATAACGACGATATTAACGACGATAATAAAGACAATAAAAAGAAGATAATGACAATAATAACGACGATATTAAAGATAAAATTTATGACGATAACAACGTAGATAATGACGATAATAACGACGACATTAACGACGATGATTATGACAAAATAACGACGATATTAACGACGATAATTATGAGGATAATAAGGACGATAACAACGATGATAATGACGATATTAACGACGACATTAACGACGATGATTATGACAAAATAACGACGATATTAACGACGATAATTATGAGGATAATAAGGACGATAACAACGATGATAATGACGATATTAACGACGATATTAACGACGATAATAACGACGATATTAACGACGATAATAAAGACAATAAAAAGAAGATAATGACAATAATAACGACGATATTATCGATGATATTTATGACGATAACAACGTAGATAATGACGATAATAACGACGACATTAACGACGATGATTATAACAAAATAACGACGATATTAACGACGATAATTATGAGGATGATAAGGACGATAACAACGATGATAATGACGATAATAACGACGACATTAACAACGATGATTGTGACAAAATAACGACGATATTAACGACGATAATTATGAGGATGATAAGGACGATAACAACGATGATAATGACGATATTAACGACGATATTAACGACGATAATAACGACGTTAAAAACGACGATAAAAAGAAGATAATGACAATAATAACGACGATATTATCGATGATATTTATGACGATAACAACGTAGATAATGACGATAATAACGACGACATTAACGACGATGATTATGACAAAATAACGACGATATTAACGACGATAATTATGAGGATGATAAGGACGATAACAACGATGATAATGACGATATTAACGACGATATTAACGACGATAATAACGACGTTAATAACGACGATAAAAAGAAGATAATGACAATAATAACGACGATATTATCGATGATATTTATGACGATAACAACGTAGATAATGACGATAATAACGACGACATTAACGACGATGATTATGACAAAATAACGACGATATTAACGACGATAATTATGAGGATGATAAGGACGATAACAACGATTATAATGACGATATTAACGACGATATTAACGACGATAATAACGACGATATTAACGACGATAATAAAGACAATAAAAAGAAGATAATGACAATAATAACGACGATATTAAAGATAATATTTATGACGATAACAACGTAGATAATGACGATAATAACGACGACATTAACGACGATGATTATGACAAAATAACGATGATATTAACGACGATAATTATGAGGATGATAAGGACGATAACAACGATGATAATGACGATATTAACGACGATATTAACGACGATAATAACGACGTTAATAACGACGATAAAAAGAAGATAATGACAATAATAACGACGATATTATCGATGATATTTATGACGATAACAACGTAGATAATGACGATAATAACGACGACATTAACGACGATGATTATGACAAAATAACGACGATATTAACGACGATAATTATGAGGATGATAAGGACGATAACAACGATGATAATGACGATATTAACGACGATATTAACGACGATAATAACGACGATATTAACGACGATAATAACGACGATAAAAAGATGATAATGACAATAATAACGACGATATTATCGATGATATTTATGACGATAACAACGTAGATAATGACGATAATAACGACGACATTAACGACGATGATTATGACAAAATAACGACGATATTAACGACGATTATTATGAGGATGATAAGGACGATAACAACATTGATAATGACGATATTAACGACGATATTAACGACGATAATAACGACGTTAATAACGACGATAAAAAGAAGATAATGAGAATAATAACGACGATATTATCGATGATATTTATGACGATAACAACGTAGGTAATGACGATAATAACGACGACATTAACGACGATGATTATGACAAAATAACGACGATATTAACGACGATAATTATGAGGATAATAAGGACGATAACAACGATGATAATGACGATATTAACGACGATATTAACGACGATAATAACGACGTTAATAACGACGATAAAAAGAAGATAATGACAATAATAACGACGATATTATCGATGATATTTATGACGATAACAACGTAGATAATGACGATAATAACGACGACATTAACGACGATGATTATGAGGATGATAAGGACGATAACAACGATGATAATGACGATATTAACGACGATAATAACGACGATATTAACGACGAAAATAACGACGATAAAAAGAAGATAATGACAATAATAACGACGATATTATCGATGATATTTATGACGATAACAACGTAGATAATGACGATAATAACGACGACATTAACGACGATGATTATGACAAAATAACGACGATATTAACGACGATAATTATGAGGATGATAAGGACGATAACAACGATGATAATGACGATATTAACGACGATATTAACGACGATAATAACGACGTTAATAACGACGATAAAAAGAAGATAATGACAATAATAACGACGATATTATCGATGATATTTATGACGATAACAACGTAGATAATGACGATAATAACGACGACATTAACGACGATGATTATGACAAAATAACGACGATATTAACGACGATAATTATGAGGATGATAAGGACGATAACAACGATGATAATGACGATATTAACGACGATATTAACGACGATAATAACGACGTTAATAACGACGATAAAAAGAAGATAATGACAATAATAACGACGATATTAACGACGATAATAAAGACAATAAAAAGAAGATAATGACAATAATAACGACGATATTAAAGATAAAATTTATGACGATAACAACGTAGATAATGACGATAATAACGACGACATTAACGACGATGATTATGACAAAATAACGACGATATTAACGACGATAATTATGAGGATAATAAGGACGATAACAACGATGATAATGACGATATTAACGACGACATTAACGACGATGATTATGTCAAAATAACGACGATATTAACGACGATAATTATGAGGATAATAAGGACGATAACAACGATGATAATGACGATATTAACGACGATATTAACGACGATAATAACGACGATATTAACGACGATAATAAAGACAATAAAAAGAAGATAATGACAATAATAACGACGATATTATCGATGATATTTATGACGATAACAACGTAGATAATGACGATAATAACGACGACATTAACGACGATGATTATGACAAAATAACGACGATATTAACGACGATAATTATGAGGATGATAAGGACGATAACAACGATGATAATGACGATAATAACGACGACATTAACAACGATGATTGTGACAAAATAACGACGATATTAACGACGATAATTATGAGGATGATAAGGACGATAACAACGATGATAATGACGATATTAACGACGATATTAACGACGATAATAACGACGTTAAAAACGACGATAAAAAGAAGATAATGACAATAATAACGACGATATTATCGATGATATTTATGACGATAACAACGTAGATAATGACGATAATAACGACGACATTAACGACGATGATTATGACAAAATAACGACGATATTAACGACGATAATTATGAGGATGATAAGGACGATAACAACGATGATAATGACGATATTAACGACGATATTAACGACGATTATAACGACGTTAATAACGACGATAAAAAGAAGATAATGACAATAATGACGACGATATTATCGATGATATTTATGACGATAACAACGTAGATAATGACGATAATAACGACGACATTAACGACGATGATTATGACAAAATAACGACGATATTAACGACGATAATTATGAGGATGATAAGGACGATAACAACGATGATAATGACGATAATAACGACGACATTAGCGACGATGTTTATGACAAAATAACGACGATATTAACGACGATAATTATGAGTATAATAAGGACGATAACAACGATTATAATGACGATATTAACGACGATATTAACGACGATAATAACGACGTTAAAAACGACGATAAAAAGAAGATAATGACAATAATAACGACGATATTATCGATGATATTTATGACGATAACAAGGTAGATAATGACGATAATAACGACGACATTAACGACGATGATTATGACAAAATAACGACGATATTAACGACGATAATTATGAGGATGATAAGGACGATAACAACGATGATAATGACGATATTAACGACGATATTAACGACGATAATAACGACGTTAATAACGACGATAAAAAGAAGATAATGACAATAATAACGACGATATTATCGATGATATTTATGACGATAACAACGTAGATAATGACGATAATAACGACGACATTAACGACGATGATTATGACAAAATAACGACGATATTAACGACGATAATTATGAGGATAATAAGGACGATAACAACGATGATAATGACGATATTAACGACGATATTAACGACGATAATAACGACGATATTAACGACGATAAGAAAGACAATAAAAAGAAGATAATGACAATAATAAAGACGATATTAAAGATAATATTTATGACGATAACAACGTAGATAATGACGATAATAACGACGACATTAACGACGATGATTATGACAAAATAACGACGATATTAACGACGATAATTATGAGGATGATAAGGACGATAACAACGATGATAATGACGATATTAACGACGATATTAACGACGATAATAACGACGATATTAACGACGATAATAACGACGATAAAAAGATGATAATGACAATAATAACGACGATATTATCGATGATATTTATGACGATAACAACGTAGATAATGACGATAATAACGACGACATTAACGACGATGATTATGACAAAATAACGACGATATTAACGACGATAATTATGAGGATGATAAGGACGATAACAACAATGATAATGACGATATTAACGACGATATTAACGACGATAATAACGACGTTAATAACGACGATAAAAAGAAGATAATGACAATAATAACGACGATATTATCGATGATATTTATGACGATAACAACGTAGATAATGACGATAATAACGACGACATTAACGACGATGATTATGACAAAATAACGACGATATTAACGACGATAATTATGAGGATAATAAGGACGATAACAACGATGATAATGACGATATTAACGACGATATTAACGACGATAATAACGACGTTAATAACGACGATAAAAAGAAGATAATGACAATAATAACGACGATATTATCGATGATATTTATGACGATAACAACGTAGATAATGACGATAATAACGACGACATTAACGACGATGATTATGAGGATGATAAGGACGATAACAACGATGATAATGACGATATTAACGACGATAATAACGACGATATTAACGACGAAAATAACGACGATAAAAAGAAGATAATGACAATAATAACGACGATATTATCGATGATATTTATGACGATAACAACGTAGATAATGACGATAATAACGACGACATTAACGACGATGATTATGACAAAATAACGACGATATTAACGACGATAATTATGAGGTTGATAAGGACGATAACAACGATGATAATGACGATATTAACGACGATATTAACGACGATAATAACGACGTTAATAACGACGATAAAAAGAAGATAATGACAATAATAACGACGATATTATCGATGATATTTATGACGATAACAACGTAGATAATGACGATAATAACGACGACATTAACGACGATGATTATGACAAAATAACGACGATATTAACGACGATAATTATGAGGATGATAAGGACGATAACAACGATGATAATGACGATATTAACGACGATATTAACGACGATAATAACGACGTTAATAACGACGATAAAAAGAAGATAATGACAATAATAACGACGATATTAACGACGATAATAAAGACAATAAAAAGAAGATAATGACAATAATAACGACGATATTAAAGATAAAATTTATGACGATAACAACGTAGATAATGACGATAATAACGACGACATTAACGACGATGATTATGACAAAATGACGACGATATTAACGACGATAATTATGAGGATAATAAGGACGATAACAACGATGATAATGACGATATTAACGACGACATTAACGACGATGATTATGACAAAATAACGACGATATTAACGACGATAATTATGAGGATAATAAGGACGATAACAACGATGATAATGACGATATTAACGACGATATTAACGACGATAATAACGACGATATTAACGACGATAATAAAGACAATAAAAAGAAGATAATGACAATAATAACGACGATATTATCGATGATATTTATGACGATAACAACGTAGATAATGACGATAATAACGACGACATTAACGACGATGATTATGACAAAATAACGACGATATTAACGACGATAATTATGAGGATGATAAGGACGATAACAACGATGATAATGACGATAATAACGACGACATTAACAACGATGATTGTGACAAAATAACGACGATATTAACGACGATAATTATGAGGATGATAAGGACGATAACAACGATGATAATGACGATATTAACGACGATATTAACGACGATAATAACGACGTTAAAAACGACGATAAAAAGAAGATAATGACAATAATAACGACGATATTATCGATGATATTTATGACGATAACAACGTAGATAATGACGATAATAACGACGACATTAACGACGATGATTATGACAAAATAACGACGATATTAACGACGATAATTATGAGGATGATAAGGACGATAACAACGATGATAATGACGATATTAACGACGACATTAACGACGATAATAACGACGTTAATAACGACGATAAAAAGAAGATAATGACAATAATGACGACGATATTATCGATGATATTTATGACGATAACAACGTAGATAATGACGATAATAACGACGACATTAACGACGATGATTATGACAAAATAACGACGATATTAACGACGATAATTATGAGGATGATAAGGACGATAACAACGATGATAATGACGATAATAACGACGACATTAGCGACGATGTTTATGACAAAATAACGACGATATTAACGACGATAATTATGAGTATAATAAGGACGATAACAACGATTATAATGACGATATTAACGACGATATTAACGACGATAATAACGACGTTAAAAACGACGATAAAAAGAAGATAATGACAATAATAACGACGATATTATCGATGATATTTATGACGATAACAACGTAGATAATGACGATAATAACGACGACATTAACGACGATGATTATGACAAAATAACGACGATATTAACGACGATAATTATGAGGATGATAAGGACGATAACAACGATGATAATGACGATATTAACGACGATATTAACGACGATAATAACGACGTTAATAACGACGATAAAAAGAAGATAATGACAATAATAACGACGATATTATCGATGATATTTATGACGATAACAACGTAGATAATGACGATAATAACGACGACATTAACGACGATGATTATGACAAAATAACGACGATATTAACGACGATAATTATGAGGATAATAAGGACGATAACAACGATGATAATGACGATATTAACGACGATATTAACGACGATAATAACGACGATATTAACGACGATAATAAAGACAATAAAAAGAAGATAATGACAATAATAACGACGATATTAAAGATAATATTTATGACGATAACAACGTAGATAATGACGATAATAACGACGACATTAACGACGATGATTATGACAAAATAACAACGATATTAACGACGATAATTATGAGGATGATAAGGACGATAACAACGATGATAATGACGATATTAACGACGATATTAACGACGATAATAACGACGATATTAACGACGATAATAACGACGATAGAAAGATGATAATGACAATAATAACGACGATATTATCGATGATATTTATGACGATAACAACGTAGATAATGACGATAATAACGACGACATTAACGACGATGATTATGACAAAATAACGACGATATTAACGACGATAATTATGAGGATAATAAGGACGATAACAACGATGATAATGACGATATTAACGACGATATTAACGACGATAATAACGACGTTAATAACGACGATAAAAAGAAGATAATGACAATAATAACGACGATATTATCGATGATATTTATGACGATAACAACGTAGATAATGACGATATTAACGACGACATTAACGACGATGATTATGACAAAATAACGACGATATTAACGACGATAATTATGAGGATAATAAGGACGATAACAACGATGATAATGACGATATTAACGACGATATTAACGACGATAATAACGACGATATTAACGACGATAATAAAGACAATAAAAAGAAGATAATGACAATAATAACGACGATATTATCGATGATATTTATGACGATAACAACGTAGATAATGACGATAATAACGACGACATTAACGACGATGATTATGACAAAATAACGACGATATTAACGACGATAATTATGAGGATGATAAGGACGATAACAACGATGATAATGACGATAATAACGACGACATTAACAACGATGATTGTGACAAAATAACGACGATATTAACGACGATAATTATGAGGATGATAAGGACGATAACAACGATGATAATGACGATATTAACGACGATATTAACAACGATAATAACGACGTTAAAAACGACGATATTAACGACGATAATAACGACGATAAAAAGAAGATAATGACAATAATAACGACGATATTATCGATGATATTTTGACGATAACAACGTAGATAATGACGATAATAACGACGACATTAACGACGATAATAACGACGTTAAAAACGACGATAAAAAGAAGATAATGACAATAATAACGACGATATTATCGATGATATTTATGACGATAACAACGTAGATAATGACGATAATAACGACGACATTAACGACGATGATTATGACAAAATAACGACGATATTAACGACGATAATTATGAGGATGATAAGGACGATAACAACGATGATAATGACGATATTAACGACGATATTAACGACGATAATAACGACGTTAATAACGACGATAAAAAGAAGATAATGACAATAATAACGACGATATTATCGATGATATTTATGACGATAACAACGTAGATAATGACGATATTAACGACGACATTAACGACGATGATTATGACAAAATAACGACGATATTAACGACGATAATTATGAGGATAATAAGGACGATAACAACGATGATAATGACGATATTAACGACGATATTAACGACGATAATAACGACGATATTAACGACGATAATAAAGACAATAAAAAGAAGATAATGACAATAATAACGACGATATTATCGATGATATTTATGACGATAACAACGTAGATAATGACGATAATAACGACGACATTAACGACGATGATTATGACAAAATAACGACGATATTAACGACGATAATTATGAGGATGATAAGGACGATAACAACGATGATAATGACGATAATAACGACGACATTAACAACGATGATTGTGACAAAATAACGACGATATTAACGACGATAATTATGAGGATGATAAGGACGATAACAACGATGATAATGACGATATTAACGACGATATTAACAACGATAATAACGACGTTAAAAACGACGATAAAAAGAAGATAATGACAATAATAACGACGATATTATCGATGATATTTATGACGATAACAACGTAGATAATGACGATAATAACGACGACATTAACGACGATGATTATGATAAAATAACGACGATATTAACGACGATAATTATGAGGATGATAAGGACGATAACAACGATGATAATGACGATATTAACGACGATAATAACGACGATATTAACGACGAAAATAACGACGATAAAAAGAAGATAATGACAATAATAACGACGATATTAACGATGATAATTATGACGATAACAACGAAGATAATGACGATAATAACGACGACATTAACGACGATGATTATGACAAAATAACGACGATATTAACGACGATAATTATGAGGATGATAAGGACGATAACAACGATGATAATGACGATAATAACGACGACATTAGCGACGATGTTTATGACAAAATAACGACGATATTAACGACGATAATTATGAGTATAATAAGGACGATAACAACGATTATAATGACGATATTAACGACGATATTAACGACGATAATAACGACGTTAAAAACGACGATAAAAAGAAGATAATGACAATAATAACGACGATATTATCGATGATATTTATGACGATAACAACGTAGATAATGACGATAATAACGACGACATTAACGACGATGATTATGACAAAATAACGACGATATTAACGACGATAATTATGAGGATGATAAGGACGATAACAACGATGATAATGACGATATTAACGACGATATTAACGACGATAATAACGACGATATTAACGACGATAATAAAGACAATAAAAAGAAGATAATGACAATAATAACGACGATATTAAAGATAATATTTATGACGATAACAACGTAGATAATGACGATAATAACGACGACATTAACGACGATGATTATGATAAAATAACGACGATATTAACGACGATAATTATGAGGATGATAAGGACGATAACAACGATGATAATGACGATATTAACGACGATATTAACGACGATAATAACGACGATATTAACGACGATAATAACGACGATAAAAAGAAGATAATGACAATAATAACGACGATATTAACGACGATAATAACGACGATAATAAAGACGATGTTAACGACGATAATAACGACGATAAAAAGAAGATAATGACAATAATAACGACGATATTATCGATGATATTTTGACGATAACAACGTAGATAATGACAATAATAACGACGACATTAACGACGATAATAACGACGTTAAAAACGACGATAAAAAGAAGATAATGACAATAATAACGACGATATTATCGATGATATTTATGACGATAACAACGTAGATAATGACGATAATAACGACGACATTAACGACGATGATTATGACAAAATAACGACGATATTAACGACGATAATTATGAGGATGATAAGGACGATAACAACGATGATAATGACGATATTAACGACGATATTAACGACGATAATAACGACGTTAATAACGACGATAAAAAGAAGATAATGACAATAATAACGACGATATTATCGATGATATTTATGACGATAACAACGTAGATAATGACGATAATAACGACGACATTAACGACGATGATTATGAGGATGATAAGGACGATAACAACGATGATAATGACGATATTAACGACGATAATAACGACGATATTAACGACGAAAATAACGACGATAAAAAGAAGATAATGACAATAATAACGACGATATTAACGATGATAATTATGACGATAACAACGAAGATAATGACGATAATAACGACGACATTAACGACGATGATTATGACAAAATAACGACGATATTAACGACGATAATTATGAGGATGATAAGGACGATAACAACGATGATAATGACGATAATAACGACGACATTAGCGACGATGTTTATGACAAAATAACGACGATATTAACGACGATAATTATGAGTATAATAAGGACGATAACAACGATTATAATGACGATATTAACGACGATATTAACGACGATAATAACGACGTTAAAAACGACGATAAAAAGAAGATAATGACAATAATAACGACGATATTATCGATGATATTTATGACGATAACAACGTAGATAATGACGATAATAACGACGACATTAACGACGATGATTATGACAAAATAACGACGATATTAACGACGATAATTATGAGGATGATAAGGACGATAACAACGATGATAATGACGATATTAACGACGATATTAACGACGATAATAACGACGTTAATAACGACGATAAAAAGAAGATAATGACAATAATAACGACGATATTATCGATGATATTTATGACGATAACAACGTAGATAATGACGATAATAACGACGACATTAACGACGATGATTATGACAAAATAACGACGATATTAACGACGATAATTATGAGGATAATAAGGACGATAACAACGATGATAATGACGATATTAACGACGATATTAACGACGATAATAACGACGATATTAACGACGATAATAAAGACAATAAAAAGAAGATAATGACAATAATAACGACGATATTAAAGATAATATTTATGACGATAACAACGTAGATAATGACGATAATAACGACGACATTAACGACGATGATTGTGACAAAATAACGACGATATTAACGACGATAATTATGAGGATAATAAGGACGATAACAACGATGATAATGACGATATTAACGACGATAATAACGACGATAATAACGACGTTAATAACGACGATAAAAAGAAGATAATGACAATAATAACGACGATATTATCGATGATATTTATGTCGATAACAACGTAGATAATGACGATAATAACGACGACATTAACGACGATGATTATGACAAAATAACGACGATATTAACGACGATAATTATGAGGATAATAAGGACGATAACAACGATGATAATGACGATATTAACGACGATATTAACGACGATATTAACGACGATATTAACGACGATAATAAAGACAATAAAAAGAAGATAATGACAATAATAACGACGATATTAACGATAATATTTATGACGATAACAACGTAGATAATGACGATAATAACGACGACATTAACGACGATGATTATGACAAAATAACGACGATATTAACGACGATAATTATGAGGATAATAAGGACGATAACAACGATGATAATGACGATATTAACGACGATATTAACGACGATAATAACGACGATATTAACGACGATAATTATGAGGATAATAAGGACGATAACAACGATGATAATGACGATATTAACGACGATATTAACGACGATAATAACGACGATATTAACGACGATAATAAAGACAATAAAAAGAAGATAATGACAATAATAACGACGATATTAAAGATAATATTTATGACGATAACAACGTAGATAATGACGATAATAACGACGACATTAACGACGATGATTGTGACAAAATAACGACGATATTAACGACGATAATTATGAGGATAATAAGGACGATAACAACGATGATAATGACGATATTAACGACGATAATAACGACGATAATAACGACGTTAATAACGACGATAAAAAGAAGATAATGACAATAATAACGACGATATTATCGATGATATTTATGTCGATAACAACGTAGATAATGACGATAATAACGACGACATTAACGACGATGATTATGACAAAATAACGACGATATTAACGACGATAATTATGAGGATAATAAGGACGATAACAACGATGATAATGACGATATTAACGACGATATTAACGACGATATTAACGACGATATTAACGACGATAATAAAGACAATAAAAAGAAGATAATGACAATAATAACGACGATATTAACGATAATATTTATGACGATAACAACGTAGATAATGACGATAATAACGACGACATTAACGACGATGATTATGACAAAATAACGACGATATTAACGACGATAATTATGAGGATAATAAGGACGATAACAACGATGATAATGACGATATTAACGACGATATTAACGACGATAATAACGACGATATTAACGACGATAATAAAGACAATAAAAAGAAGATAATGACAATACTAACGACGATATTAAAGATAATATTTATGATGATAACAACGTAGATAATGACGATAATAACGACGACATTAATGACGATGATTATGACAAAATAACGACGATATTAACGACGATAATTATGAGGATGATAAGGACGATAACAACGATGATAATGACGATAATAACGACGAAATTAGCGACGATGTTTATGACAAAATAACGACGATATTAACGACGATAATTATGAGGATAATAAGGACGATAACAACGATGATAATGACGATATTAACGACGATATTAACGACGATAATAACGACGTTAAAAACGACGATAAAAAGAAGATAATGACAATATTAACGACGATATTATCGATGATATTTATGACGATAACAACGTAGATAATGACGATAATAACGACGACATTAACGACGATGATTATGACAAAATAACGACGATATTAACGACGATAATTATGAGGATGATAAGGACGATAACAACGATGATAATGACGATATTAACGACGATATTAACGACGATAATAACGACGATATTAACGACGATAATAAAGACAATAAAAAGAAGATAATGACAATAATAACGACGATATTAAAGATAATATTTATGACGATAACAACGTAGATAATGACGATAATAACGACGACATTAATGACGATGATTATGACAAAATAACGACGATATTAACGACGATAATTATGAGGATGATAAGGACGATAACAACGATGATAATGACGATAATAACGACGACATTAACGACGATGATTGTGACAAAATAACGACGATATTAACGACGATAATTATGAGGATAATAAGGACGATAACAACGATGATAATGACGATAATAACGACGACATTAGCGACGATGTTTATGACAAAATAACGACGATATTAACGTCGATAACTATGAGGATAATAAGGACGATAACAACGATGATAATGACGATATTAACGACGATATTAACGACGATAATAACGACGTTAAAAACGACGATAAAAAGAAGATAATGACAATAATAACGACGATATTATCGATGATATTTATGACGATAACAACGTAGATAATGACGATAATAACGACGACATTAACGACGATGATTATGACAAAATAACGACGATATTAACGACGATAATTATGAGGATGATAAGGACGATAACAACGATGATAATGACGATATTAACGACGATATTAACGACGATAATAAAGACAATAAAAAGAAGATAATGACAATAATAACGACGATATTAACGATAATATTTATGACGATAACAACGTAGATAATGACGATAATAACGACGACATTAACGACGATGATTATGACAAAATAACGACGATATTAACGACGATAATTATGAGGATGATAAGGACGATAACAACGATGATAATGACGATAATAACGACGACATTAACGACGATGATTGTGACAAAATAACGACGATATTAACGACGATAATTATGAGGATAATAAGGACGATAACAACGATGATAATGACGATATTAACGACGATAATAACGACGATAATAACGACGTTAATAACGACGATAAAAAGAAGATAATGACAATAATAACGACGATATTATCGATGATATTTATGACGATAACAACGTAGATAATGACGATAATAACGACGACATTAACGACGATGATTATGACAAAATAACGACGATATTAACGACGATAATTATGAGGATAATAAGGACGATAACAACGATGATAATGACGATATTAACGACGATATTAACGACGATAATAAAGACAATAAAAAGAAGATAATGACAATAATAACGACGATATTAACGATAATATTTATAACGATAACAACGTAGATAATGACGATAATAACGACGACATTAACGACGATGATTATGACAAAATAACGACGATATTAACGACGATAATTATGAGGATGATAAGGACGATAACAACGATGATAATGACGATAATAACGACGACATTAACGAAGATGATTGTGACAAAATAACGACGATATTAACGACGATAATTATGAGGATAATAAGGACGATAACAACGATGATAATGACGATATTAACGACGATATTAACGACGATAATAACGACGATATTAACGACGATAATAACGACGATAAAAAGAAGATAATGACAATAATAACGACGATATTAACGATGATAATTATGACGATAACAACGTAGATAATGACGATAATAACGACGACATTAACGACGATGATTATGACAAAATAACGACGATATTAACGACGATAATTATGAGGATAATAAGGACGATAACAACGATGATAATGACGATATTAACGACGATATTAACGACGATATTAACGACGATATTAACGACGATAATAAAGACAATAAAAAGAAGATAATGACAATAATAACGACGATATTAACGATAATATTTATAACGATAACAACGTAGATAATGACGATAATAACGACGACATTAACGACGATGATTATGACAAAATAACGACGATATTAACGACGATAATTATGAGGATGATAAGGACGATAACAACGATGATAATGACGATAATAACGACGACATTAACGACGATGATTGTGACAAAATAACGACGATATTAACGACGATAATTATGAGGATAATAAGGACGATAACAACGATGATAATGACGATATTAACGACGATATTAACGACGATAATAACGACGATATTAACGACGATAATAACGACGATAAAAAGAAGATAATGACAATAATAACGACGATATTAACGATGATAATTATGACGATAAAAACGTAGATAATGACGATAATAACGACGACATTAACGACGATGATTATGACAAAATAACGACGATATTAACGACGATAATTATGAGGATGATAAGGACGATAACTACGATGATAATGACGATAATAACGACGACATTAACGACGATGATTGTGACAAAATAACGACGATATTAACGACGATAATTATGAGGATAATAAGGACGATAACAACGGTGATAATGACGATAATAACGACGACATTAACGACGATGATTATGACAAAATAACGACGATATTAACGACGATAATTATGAGGATGATAAGGACGATAACAACGATGATAGTGACGATAATAACGACGACATTAGCGACGATGTTTATGACAAAATAACGACGATATTAACGACGATAATTATGAGGATAATAAGGACGATAACAACGATGATAATGACGATAATAACGACGACATTAGCGACGATGTTTATGACAAAATAACGACGATATTAACGACGATAACTATGAGGATAATAAGGACGATAACAACGATGATAATGACGATATTATCGACGATATTAACGACGATAATAACGACGTTAATAACGACGATAAAAAGAAGATAATGACAATAATAACGACGATATTATCGATGATATTTATGACGATAACAACGTAGATAATGACGATAATAACGACGACATTAACGACGATGATTATGACAAAATAACGACGATATTAACGACGATAATTATGAGGATGATAAGGACGATAACAACGATGATAATGACGATATTAACGACGATATTAACGACGATAATAACGACGTTAATAACGACGATAAAAAGAAGATAATGACAATAATAACGACGATATTATCGATGATATTTATGACGATAACAACGTAGATAATGACGATAATAACGACGACATTAACGACGATGATTATGACAAAATAACGACGATATTAACGACGATAATTATGAGGATAATAAGGACGATAACAACGATGATAATGACGATATTAACGACGATATTAACGACGATAATAACGACGATATTAACGACGATAATAAAGACAATAAAAAGAAGATAATGACAATAATAACGACGATATTAAAGATAATATTTATGTCGATAACAACGTAGATAATGACGATAATAACGACGACATTAACGACGATGATTATGACAAAATAACGACGATATTAACGACGATAATTATGAGGATGATAAGGACGATAACAACGATGATAATGACGATAATAACGACGACATTAGCGACGATGTTTATGACAAAATAACGACGATATTAATGACGATAATTATGAGGATAATAAGGACGATAAGAACGATGATAATGACGATATTAACGACGATATTAACGACGATAATAACGACGTTAAAAACGACGATAAAAAGAAGATAATGACAATAATAACGACGATATTATCGATGATATTTATGACGATAACAACGTAGATAATGACGATAATAACGACGACATTAACGACGATGATTATGACAAAATAACGACGATATTAACGACGATAATTATGAGGATGATAAGGACGATAACAACGATGATAATGACGATATTAACGACGATATTAACGACGATAATAACGACGTTAATAACGACGATAAAAAGAAGATAATGACAATAATAACGACGATATTATCGATGATATTTATGACGATAACAACATAGATAATGACGATAATAACGACGACATTAACGACGATGATTATGACAAAATAACGACGATATTAACGACGATAATTATGAGGATAATAAGGACGATAACAACGATGATAATGACGATATTAACGACGATATTAACGACGATAATAACGACGATATTAACGACGATAATAAAGACAATAAAAAGAAGATAATGACAATAATAACGACGATATTAAAGATAATATTTATGTCGATAACAACGTAGATAATGACGATAATAACGACGACATTAACGACGATGATTATGACAAAATAACGACGATATTAACGACGATAATTATGAGGATGATAAGGACGATAACAACGATGATAATGACGATAATAACGACGACATTAGCGACGATGTTTATGACAAAATAACGACGATATTAATGACGATAATTATGAGGATAATAAGGACGATAAGAACGATGATAATGACGATATTAACGACGATATTAACGACGATAATAACGACGTTAAAAACGACGATAAAAAGAAGATAATGACAATAATAACGACGATATTATCGATGATATTTATGACGATAACAACGTAGATAATGACGATAATAACGACGACATTAACGACGATGATTATGACAAAATAACGACGATATTAACGACGATAATTATGAGGATGATAAGGACGATAACAACGATGATAATGACGATATTAACGACGATATTAACGACGATAATAACGACGTTAATAACGACGATAAAAAGAAGATAATGACAATAATAACGACGATATTATCGATGATATTTATGACGATAACAACGTAGATAATGACGATAATAACGACGACATTAACGACGATGATTATGACAAAATAACGACGATATTAACGACGATAATTATGAGGATAATAAGGACGATAACAACGATGATAATGACGATATTAACGACGATATTAACGACGATAATAACGACGATATTAACGACGATAATAAAGACAATAAAAAGAAGATAATGACAATAATAACGACGATATTAACGATAATATTTATGACGATAACAACGTAGATAATGACGATAATAACGACGACATTAACGACGATGATTATGACAAAATAACGACGATATTAACGACGATAATTATGAGGATGATAAGGACGATAACAACGATGATAATGACGATAATAACGACGACATTAACGACGATGATTGTGACAAAATAACGACGATATTAACGACGATAATTATGAGGATGATAAGGACGATAACAACGATGATAATGACGATAATAACGACGACATTAGCGACGATGTTTATGACAAAATAACGACGATATTAATAACGATAATTATGAGGATAATAAGGACGATAACAACGATGATAATGACGATATTAACGACGATATTAACGACGATAATAACGACGTTAAAAACGACGATAAAAAGAAGATAATGACAATAATAACGACGATATTATCGATGATATTTATGACGATAACAACGTAGATAATGACGATAATAACGACGACATTAACGACGATGATTATGACAAAATAACGACGATATTAACGACGATAATTATGAGGATGATAAGGACGATAACAACGATGATAATGACGATATTAACGACGATATTAACGACGATAATAACGACGTTAATAACGACGATAAAAAGAAGATAATGACAATAATAACGACGATATTATCGAAGATATTTATGACGATAACAACGTAGATAATGACGATAATAACGACGACATTAACGACGATGATTATGACAAAATAACGACGATATTAACGACGATAATTATGGGATAATAAGGACGATAACAACGATGATAATGACGATATTAACGACGATATTAACGACGATAATAACGACGATATTAACGACGATAATAAAGACAATAAAAAGAAGATAATGACAATAATAACGACGATATTAACGATAATATTTATGACGATAACAACGTAGATAATGACGATAATAACGACGACATTAACGACGATGATTATGACAAAATAACGACGATATTAACGACGATAATTATGAGGATGATAAGGACGATAACAACGATGATAATGACGATAATAACGACGACATTAACGACGATGATTGTGACAAAATAACGACGATATTAACGACGATAATTATGAGGATAATAAGGACGATAACAACGATGATAATGACGATATTAACGACGATAATAACGACGATAATAACGACGTTAATAACGACGATAAAAAGAAGATAATGACAATAATAACGACGATATTATCGATGATATTTATGACGATAACAACGTAGATAATGACGATAATAACGACGACATTAACGACGATGATTATGACAAAATAACGACGATATTAACGACGATAATTATGAGGATAATAAGGACGATAACAACGATGATAATGACGATATTAACGACGATATTAACGACGATATTAACGACGATATTAACGACGATAATAAAGACAATAAAAAGAAGATAATGACAATAATAACGACGATATTAACGATAATATTTATGACGATAACAACGTAGATAATGACGATAATAACGACGACATTAACGACGATGATTATGACAAAATAACGACGATATTAACGACGATAATTATGAGGATAATAAGGACGATAACAACGATGATAATGACGATATTAACGACGATATTAACGACGATATTAACGACGATATTAACGACGATAATAAAGACAATAAAAAGAAGATAATGACAATAATAACGACGATATTAACGATAATATTTATGACGATAACAACGTAGATAATAACGATAATAACGACGACATTAACGACGATGATTATGACAAAATAACGACGATATTAACGACGATAATTATGAGGATGATAAGGACGATAACAACGATGATAATGACGATAATAACGACGACATTAACGACGATGATTATGACAAAATAACGACGATATTAACGACGATAATTATGAGGATGATAAGGACGATAACAACGATGATAATGACGATATTAACGACGATATTAACGACGATAATAACGACGTTAATAACGACGATAAAAAGAAGATAATGACAATAATAACGACGATATTATCGATGTTATTTATGACGATAACAACGTAGATAATGACGATAATAACGACGACATTAACGTCGACGATTATGACAAAATAACGACGATAATTATGAGGATAATAAGGACGATAACAACGATGATAATGACGATATTAACGACGATATTAACGACGATAATAACGACGATATTAACGACGATAATAAAGACAATAAAAAGAAGATAATGACAATAATAACGACGATATTAACGATAATATTTATGACGATAACAACGTAGATAATGACGATAATAACGACGACATTAACGACGATGATTATGACAAAATAACGACGATATTAACGACGATAATTATGAGGATGATAAGGACGATAACAACGATGATAATGACGATAATCACGACGACATTAACGACGATGATTGTGACAAAATAACGACGATATTAACGACGATAATTATGAGGATAATAAGGACGATAACAACGATGATAATGACGATATTAACGACGATAATAACGACGATAATAATGACGTTAATAACGACGATAAAAAGAAGATAATGACAATAATAACGACGATATTATCGATGATATTTATGACGATAACAACGTAGATAATGACGATAATAACGACGACATTAACGACGATGATTATGACAAAATAACGACGATATTAACGACGATAATTATGAGGATAATAAGGACGATAACAACGATGATAATGACGATATTAACGACGATATTAACGACGAAATTAACGACGATATTAACGACGATAATAAAGACAATAAAAAGAAGATAATGACAATAATAACGACGATATTAACGATAATATTTATGACGATAACAACGTAGATAATGACGATAATAACGACGACATTAACGACGATGATTATGACAAAATAACGACGATATTAACGACGATAATTATGAGGATAATAAGGACGATAACAACGATGATAATGACGATATTAACGACGATATTAACGACGATATTAACGACGATATTAACGACGATAATAAAGACAATAAAAAGAAGATAATGACAATAATAACGACGATATTAACGATAATATTTATGACGATAACAACGTAGATAATGACGATAATAACGACGACATTAACGACGATGATTATGACAAAATAACGACGATATTAACGACGATAATTATGAGGATGATAAGGACGATAACAACGATGATAATGACGATAATAACGACGACATTAACGACGATGATTATGACAAAATAACGACGATATTAACGACGATAATTATGAGGATGATAAGGACGATAACAACGATGATAATGACGATATTAACGACGATATTAACGACGATAATAACGACGTTAATAACGACGATAAAAAGAAGATAATGACAATAATAACGACGATATTATCGATGTTATTTATGACGATAACAACGTAGATAATGACGATAATAACGACGACATTAACGACGACGATTATGACAAAATAACGACGATATTAACGACGATAATTATGAGGATAATAAGGACGATAACAACGATGATAATGACGATATTAACGACGATATTAACGACGATAATAACGACGATATTAACGACGATAATAAAGACAATAAAAAGAAGATAATGACAATAATAACGACGATATTAAAGATAATATTTATGACGATAACAACGTAGATAATGACGATAATAACGACGACATTAACGACGATGATTATGACAAAATAACGACGATATTAACGACGATAATTATGAGGATGATAAGGACGATAACAACGATGATAATGACGATAATAACGACGACATTAGCGACGACGATTATGACAAAATAACGACGATATTAACGACGATAATTATGAGGATAATAAGGACGATAACAACGATGATAATGACGATATTAACGACGATATTAACGACGATAATAACGACGATATTAACGACGATAATAAAGACAATAAAAAGAAGATAATGACAATAATAACGACGATATTAAAGATAATATTTATGACGATAACAACGTAGATAATGACGATAATAACGACGACATTAATGACGATGATTATGACAAAATAACGACGATATTAACGACGATAATTATGAGGATGATAAGGACGATAACAACGATGATAATGACGATAATAACGACGACATTAACGACGATGATTGTGACAAAATAACGACGATATTAACGACGATAATAACGACGATAATAACGACGTTAATAACGACGATAAAAAGAAGATAATGACAATAATAACGACGATATTATCGATGATATTTATGACGATAACAACGTAGATAATGACGATAATAACGACGACATTAACGACGATGATTATGACAAAATAACGACGATATTAACGACGATAATTATGAGGATGATAAGGACGATAAGAACGATGATAATGACGATATTAACGACGATATTAACGACGATAATAACGACGTTAATAACGACGATAAAAAGAAGATAATGACAATAATAACGACGATATTATCGATGATATTTATGACGATAACAACGTAGATAATGACGATAATAACGACGACATTAACGACGATGATTATGACAAAATAACGACGATATTAACGACGATAATTATGAGGATAATAAGGACGATAACAACGATGATAATGACGATATTAACGACGATATTAACGACGATATTAACGACGATATTAACGACGATAATAACGACGTTAATAACGACGATAAAAAGAAGATAATGACAATAATAACGACGATATTATCGATGTTATTTATGACGATAACAACGTAGATAATGACGATAATAACGACGACATTAACGTCGACGATTATGACAAAATAACGACGATAATTATGAGGATAATAAGGACGATAACAACGATGATAATGACGATATTAACGACGATATTAACGACGATAATAACGACGATATTAACGACGATAATAAAGACAATAAAAAGAAGATAATGACAATAATAACGACGATATTAACGATAATATTTATGACGATAACAACGTAGATAATGACGATAATAACGACGACATTAACGACGATGATTATGACAAAATAACGACGATATTAACGACGATAATTATGAGGATGATAAGGACGATAACAACGATGATAATGACGATAATAACGACGACATTAACGACGATGATTGTGACAAAATAACGACGATATTAACGACGATAATTATGAGGATAATAAGGACGATAACAACGATGATAATGACGATATTAACGACGATAATAACGACGATAATAACGACGTTAATAACGACGATAAAAAGAAGATAATGACAATAATAACGACGATATTATCGATGATATTTATGACGATAACAACGTAGATAATGACGATAATAACGACGACATTAACGACGATGATTATGACAAAATAACGACGATATTAACGACGATAATTATGAGGATAATAAGGACGATAACAACGATGATAATGACGATATTAACGACGATATTAACGACGATATTAACGACGATATTAACGACGATAATAAAGACAATAAAAAGAAGATAATGACAATAATAACGACGATATTAACGATAATATTTATGACGATAACAACGTAGATAATGACGATAATAACGACGACATTAACGACGATGATTATGACAAAATAACGACGATATTAACGACGATAATTATGAGGATAATAAGGACGATAACAACGATGATAATGACGATATTAACGACGATATTAACGACGATATTAACGACGATATTAACGACGATAATAAAGACAATAAAAAGAAGATAATGACAATAATAACGACGATATTAACGATAATATTTATGACGATAACAACGTAGATAATGACGATAATAACGACGACATTATCGACGATGATTATGACAAAATAACGACGATATTAACGACGATAATTATGAGGATGATAAGGACGATAACAACGATGATAATGACGATAATAACGACGACATTAACGACGATGATTATGACAAAATAACGACGATATTAACGACGATAATTATGAGGATGATAAGGACGATAACAACGATGATAATGACGATATTAACGACGATATTAACGACGATAATAACGACGTTAATAACGACGATAAAAAGAAGATAATGACAATAATAACGACGATATTATCGATGTTATTTATGACGATAACAACGTAGATAATGACGATAATAACGACGACATTAACGACGACGATTATGACAAAATAACGACGATATTAACGACGATAATTATGAGGATAATAAGGACGATAACAACGATGATAATGACGATATTAACGACGATATTAACGACGATAATAACGACGATATTAACGACGATAATAAAGACAATAAAAAGAAGATAATGACAATAATAACGACGATATTAAAGATAATATTTATGACGATAACAACGTAGATAATGACGATAATAACGACGACATTAACGACGATGATTATGACAAAATAACGACGATATTAACGACGATAATTATGAGGATGATAAGGACGATAACAACGATGATAATGACGATAATAACGACGACATTAGCGACGACGATTATGACAAAATAACGACGATATTAACGACGATAATTATGAGGATAATAAGGACGATAACAACGATGATAATGACGATATTAACGACGATATTAACGACGATAATAACGACGATATTAACGACGATAATAAAGACAATAAAAAGAAGATAATGACAATAATAACGACGATATTAAAGATAATATTTATGACGATAACAACGTAGATAATGACGATAATAACGACGACATTAATGACGATGATTATGACAAAATAACGACGATATTAACGACGATAATTATGAGGATGATAAGGACGATAACAACGATGATAATGACGATAATAACGACGACATTAACGACGATGATTGTGACAAAATAACGACGATATTAACGACGATAATTATGAGGATGATAAGGACGATAACAACGATGATAATGACGATATTAACGACGATATTAACGACGATAATAACGACGTTAATAACGACGATAAAAAGAAGATAATGACAATAATAACGACGATATTATCGATGTTATTTATGACGATAACAACGTAGATAATGACGATAATAACGACGACATTAACGACGACGATTATGACAAAATAACGACGATATTAACGACGATAATTATGAGGATAATAAGGACGATAACAACGATGATAATGACGATATTAACGACGATATTAACGACGATAATAACGACGATATTAACGACGATAATAAAGACAATAAAAAGAAGATAATGACAATAATAACGACGATATTAAAGATAATATTTATGACGATAACAACGTAGATAATGACGATAATAACGACGACATTAACGACGATGATTATGACAAAATAACGACGATATTAACGACGATAATTATGAGGATGATAAGGACGATAACAACGATGATAATGACGATAATAACGACGACATTAGCGACGACGATTATGACAAAATAACGACGATATTAACGACGATAATTATGAGGATAATAAGGACGATAACAACGATGATAATGACGATATTAACGACGATATTAACGACGATAATAACGACGATATTAACGACGATAATAAAGACAATAAAAAGAAGATAATGACAATAATAACGACGATATTAAAGATAATATTTATGACGATAACAACGTAGATAATGACGATAATAACGACGACATTAATGACGATGATTATGACAAAATAACGACGATATTAACGACGATAATTATGAGGATGATAAGGACGATAACAACGATGATAATGACGATAATAACGACGACATTAACGACGATGATTGTGACAAAATAACGACGATATTAACGACGATAATAACGACGATAATAACGACGTTAATAACGACGATAAAAAGAAGATAATGACAATAATAACGACGATATTATCGATGATATTTATGACGATAACAACGTAGATAATGACGATAATAACGACGACATTAACGACGATGATTATGACAAAATAACGACGATATTAACGACGATAATTATGAGGAT